>JANHQD010003196.1:0-104932 GCA_024721195.1 Marasmius sp. AFHP31
CTCACGGACACGATGCCATCCTCGTTTGCACCGATTTCTTCACCAAACAAGTTCATGCCATCCCCTGCACAAGCAACATCAATGCTGAGGGAGTGGCCGACATCTATTACCGGGAAATCTTCCGCCTGCATGGCCTGCCAATGCGTTTCATCTCAGATCGAGGGCCACAGTTCAACGCCAAACTCATGAGGGCACTTCTGAAGAGACTCGGGATCAAGGGCAGCTTCACTTCGGGATACCACCCCCAGGCGAACGGTCAGACTGAAAGAGCGAACCAGGAGGTCGAAAAATACTTACGACTGTACACAAACTACCGGCAAGATGACTGGTCGGAACACCTACCCCTTGCTGAGTTCGTTTTAAACTCCCGTACCCACTCTGCTCATCGTCTCTCTCCATTCGAGCTCCTCTACGGCTACCTTCCCCTCTTTAACATCCCTGTAGGAAGGAGGTCAGGCATCCCCGAAGTCGAAAATCGCATTGATATTCTGAGGGAGGTGAGGCGAGACGCAGGCGCTGCATTGCACATAACCAAACGGCATATGAAGGAGGGCTTCGAACGGGGGAAGAGAAAAGCCCATCAATTCGGTGTAGGAGACTTTGTTTGGCTAGACGGGTCAGGCTTCAGGTTGAAGCGGTCGAGTGAGAAGCTGGGGGATCAGAGTCTAGGGCCATTTGAGATCTTGGAAAAGGTTGGGGACCTGGACTACCGGCTGGACCTACCAGAGGAGCTAGAGCGGCATCACCCCATTTTTCATGTCGACAAACTCTACCCTTTCAAAGGTAATCTAGTGAACGGGCTGCTGCCAGAGCCACCAGGACCTATCGAGTTAGAGGACGAAGACGAACCCGAGTACGAGGTGGAGGATGTGGTGGACAGCCAGTACCGGTGGAGACGACTGGAGTATCGGGTAAAGTGGAAGGGTTATTCGGAGTCAGAGAACACCTGGGAACCCGCACAAAACCTGAAGAACGCCCCTCGGATAGTGAAACGATTCCACAAGAAGTTCCCCGCCGCAGCAGGGCCAGCTTATCGAGAAGGGGCCTAGTCATCGAGGACGATGAATCCTAGAAGGGGGGTAATGTCATGAAGTGCCGCTTTTCCCCCTATCTTTTCCTTTCTCAGCGCCTATTCCCCTTTCAGCGCTTACTTGTTTCTTTGACGCCTACCAGACGCCCATTTCCCCTCCCCACATATCTCCTTCTCACACTATTGTCTTTTACACCTTCTTCACGACCCATTCATTCTATTGTTCTTATTGTCTTCTCTCATCTCCTAGTTACTCATTCCGGACTCGTTATTGTTTTATACTTGACTACTATTGTTTCCTTATTGTTTTCTTATTGTCTTTCCTATTCGTTCACGACTCATATCTCAGACCTCGGACTGGGTATATAAGCTAGGTAGTTTACACCTGGTCCCTCATCTTGACCTCTTGTCGTTGGGACCAGGTGAGTAGTTATTTCTGTCTTTCTCTATCTGCAATGTATCTGACTTGTCGTTGGGACCAGTTATCTACCTGCTCTTGCACTCTACTCGCTACCTCTGTCGTCTCTGTCGTCGTCTCTGCTAGTCGACTTCCGCCACCGCTGTTCCTGTAGTCCTAGCGTCTAGCGCTTCAGGACAGGAACTATCTACAGGTGTCCATGAGTATATATGTCAGTTGTACAGCATACTGAGTCATGGGAATGAATCCTAATAAGGAATAATGAAAGAACATTGTAGAACATCAAGGAATATCAAAGGAGTCAGGTAGAAACTGATGGAACAATCAAGGAATGTCAAGTACAGCAATATCATGATGGGAATCATACTGAATGATGAACACAAGGTATGGAATGATCCGGAATGGTCTGGAACATCAAGGAAACCATAATGCAATACTGGGGACATGGAACAAAGTGAAATCAAGGGTAAATCAAGGGTTATAATCTGGGGACCAAGGAAACAAGAGGAACAGTGGGTCAATTCATAACATATTGTGCGCACGATGAGAGTTAGAGGGGAAAGGATGTGGGAGAACCCTTAATTATGTAATCAAGTCCTGGCCCTATAGCACCCCCGACATTGCCATAAGACTAGGGGGACATCAATTTTTGCCGCTACTGTAGGCCAGATAGTTGCCCGAATTGATAATGTGTCTGTGATTCATATATTTTGCACAGAAATTGGATGTATCTGTGTACACATTACTATAATTGATAGATGTCCAGACAAATTTTATGTCAGAACAACCAAAAAGAGAACAAAAACAGGGTATTTTTATACATCTATCCCATGACCTATCTATTTTCCCAGAAATATGGCCTGAAAGGGAGGATATCAGTGCCCTAGCCATGTGTCCAGATGTGTGGCGGAAAGATGATGTATCCTGGGGATATCCACGGTCTGTACTCACATCCGTACCTGCATGAAAACTCCGGATTGCCTTCCTTCCTGGGGAACTTTCAGGCATACTGAAGCATCGTCCTTCTGGATGCCCGGATAGAGTTTCTTTTTATTATTCTTCATGGTTCATCCATATGTATATCACATTTAGTGAAACTCTACCAAATAGATGGGAGATTCATACAATTTTCTGGTGTTCTGACACACAAACAGTCTGCACTGCACTATGGACTACAAATAGGTCATAGTTTTGGACCTGTCTTAAAGCGCTACACGCTAAGGCTTCGGATATAGAGATCACAGCAGCAGAAGTCAGCTAGCAGAGATGACGGCAGAGACAACAGAGACAGCGATCAGAGAGCAAAGGCAGATAAAGGAACTGGTCCCAACGACAAGTTAGATATATTGCAGATGAAGGAAAAGACAGAAGTACTACTCACCTGGTCCCAACAACAAGAGGTCAAGATGAGGGACCAGGTGTAAACTACCTAGCTTATATACTAGAATGTGAGTCGTGCGAGAATAAAGAAAGATAATAGGGAACAAGGGGAGAACAATAGTAGTCCAGGTATAGAACAAGAATGAGTCCGGAACGAGTAACTGTTGTATATAAAAGAACAATGAGAACAATGGAAACAAGGGATGGGATAGGTTGTGAAGACAATGTGAAAGAACAAGGATGTGGGAATGACAGGTTCTGTACACTTTGAGTAGTGTTAAACAAGCACATGAGGGAACTAGTAAGCAAAACGTCGATTGTAATAGGAATTTAAGTAAGTCTTGTCGAGTATAATGTACTGGAACAAGTATACTAATAGAATCATCACTTTAGAGGTTTAGATTCGCACTGAGGGTTCAAGTAGTTGAGCACAAAGAGAAAATGGATTGAGTGTAAGCAAAACAGGGTACAGAGTAGCGTAAAAATATCAAGGTTGCCCTTTCGAGTCATTAATACCTAACTTATATACTACCTGGGAGATTAGAAAGCTATGCCTAAGAGTACATAGGGTTAGGGAAATGTAAGTACAGGGTACAGACTCGCACAGGACAAAGGCTAGGTCATCCGGGTCTCAGGGTAATGCCCGAACGAGTCTGTGTAGCGCTGGTGACAAACACCGACATGAACCTATGTAGCGTGGGTCTCAAACGCCTGAACAAATCAATAGGACACTGATCACGGGCACCCAAGACCTGTGCTCCTCGGTGTTCAATACAATATCGAATGTAGTGGAATACGGTGCTACTTTACCGCTTTCGTACATTAATTAGGTCGTAAATGTATAGTGGGACTAACTGAATGAAATCAGTAGTGCTACGGGTTCAGGGGAAGAATTGGGATGGGCAGTACAAATTTTTATGGTTCCCTCAAAGCTCCCTGTTGCGGTCAGGTGAGTTGTTGTCCTGATTTCCGTGTCGAATCATGACAGGGAAGAAATTATGTGGAATGGAAACCAAGCGTCTAGTAGGCGTCAATGTAACAAGTGGGCGTCAAAAGGGGAATGGGCACTAAAAAATGAAAAGATAGGGGAAAAGCAGCGCTTCATGACAGGACCTTTATCTGGTTGCCTGTCCGTTCAGGGCAAAATTTGGTGTGTTTGATGTGCCAGCCACATGCTATGTATCACGTGTGCTGCTTTCTCAATGTTCCCTTGCTTCGCGAAAATCATCACCATCACTCCGCATGCTTTCAGATGAATAGCAATGAGGATCAAATCTAGTTATGGCCTACCCACTATCATGATATGAAGGCTATTCATCAGTTTCCAAGTCTGTTCTCAACAGCCTCAGGGAGGTGGAATCACATACCCAACTTTCTCGCAATTCTTTCTCTTTTGCCACTTAGTCCTTTTTTGATATGTTCAGTGTGGCCTTGGCAGCAGAACCCACTCCGATGTTTACTCTCACAACATTCTGCCTAGAACAGCCGGTCTCCTGCACCCCGCTGGACTACTTATCTGCTGTCCCAGGCGTACATTTCTACTAAGTAGAGTTGAGGCTTGAGAGACCGATGATGCTGACATCCTGTTCAAAGCTGACTTTGCTCCTGTATGGTATGTAGTATCTCGACATGGTGAACTCTAAACTGATTCATCATTCAATCACTACGCAGGAGCATACGTCATGCTCTATGGAATCTGCATCGCTGTCATGAAGTGCCACTTTTCCCCCTATCTTTTCCTTTTTTTAGCGCCCAGTCCCCTTTTAGCACCTGTTTGATACTTTGATGCCCACTAGATACCCAGTTCCCCTTTCCACATCACTCCCATCATTTCCTTCCTTGTTCTTTCACAGTCTTCATAACTGATCCCATCTATTGTTCCCTCTGTTCTCCTTGCTCTTTCACATCACCTTCACAGCTGATTCCATCTATTGTTTCCATCGTTCTCTTTGTTCTTTTACATACAACAGTTACTCGTTCCAGGCTCATTCTTGTTCTATACCTGGACTACTGTTGTTCTCCCCTTGTTCCCTATTATCTTTCTTTATTCTCGCACGACTCACATTCTAGTATATAAGCTAGGTAGTTTACACCTGGTTCCTCATCTTGACCTCTTGTCATTGGGACCAGGTGAGTAGTACTTCTGTTTTCTCCTTCATCTACAATATATTTAACTTGTCATTGGGACCAGTTCCTTTATCTGCCCTTGCTCTCTGCTCACTGTCTCTGTCATCTCTGTCGTCGTCTCTGCTAGTCGACTTCTGCCGCTGTCATCTCTGTATCCAAAGCCTTAGCGTCTAACGCTTTAGGACAATCGCTACATTGTTCAAGCACAAGCACAGTCGTCTACAACTCCACTGTCTTCTCATTACTTGTCTATTCATCTTCTCAACAATCACTGTTCTATTGAGTATAGCCAACTCTTTCCTTGGGTACACAATCAAGAATACCCTGATAAATGTTCCTTATTTCATTGGCAATACAGTATGCGATAGGGAACAAGAATCCAAACCTCCAGCGTTCCCTGTTGGCATACTCGTTGGGCTGGAACAGATTGACTACCGAGAGTTTGGGTGAGCTATGATGGAGAAAGTTGGTCCTTTGGGGCACTATAAAGGGTATATCAAACTTTTGTCTTACCTATATTTTGGACACTCATTTCTGGCTTTCTAAGGATGATAAAACACACTCAGCAACTGATCATGGTAACCTCAAAGTGTGTACAATTGCACATGAGCCTTTCACATCTAACAAGCGTGTATTGATACATCGTTCCTGAATTTTGTCCTCTATTCTTCCAGCTTGGTGACGGATGTGATTCTGATAGGCCTCAGTCTATTTGAGAGCCTTAGCCACTTAGTATCTCACATGACATTTTTCTTGTTGTTTAATAGCTTTGGAGATGCTATGTCGTTTGGGGAAGTCATGTCTTATTTGTCATCCTCCCAGGAATTCTCTGTTTCAGCAATAACGGTGAGTTCATTTTTGACAGAACACACTCAATGCGACCATTAGAATCCAAATAACAATGTTTACGTAGTTGTGGGCTATCTGATCACAGTTGATTTCCCCGGAAATTTGAACATTCACTTTGTTACCCTTCAGGCACCCTGGGACAGAAACTTGTCCCATGGTAACCTACAACCGCAATCTGTTGAACATGTTGGATATCATGTGATACATTGTTGACGTGTTGTGTACACGTACAACTAATAATAGGACTTGTTCCTGGTTACACTTGCACTCTCATGCAAGTCTCATACTACGTATCTACCTTCATCATGAATGACTATGTAGATATGTACCTTACTCTCATGCACACACTTACAGCAAATAGCATTAGTAGAGCCTCCAATGTGTGAGGCACCATGGACTGTTATACCTAGCAGACCAGTTATAATCTAGCTAGCATGTATCTGCTTATATGTTGCTCACTCAGCATAGGAACTTATGCCTACTTCTAGTAGTAGTATCAGTAAGTGTATTCACACTTACCTATGTCTATATGACTAGTAGATAGGCAAGAACTTTAGTATAAAAGCTAGGTAGATAGAGGCTTAGAGTCCTCAGTTCAATATACGACTTTACCAGTCTATTGCACTACAACTCAAGCATCTCAAGTCTTCTAACTCAAGTATCACCCATGTGAGGTTCATTTCATCTTACCCACTGTGCATTTAACTATGCTGGCTCAACACAATCAATACTCCTCCTCTCCTTCACGATTGGAAGTTTATGCACCAATGTTCTACTAACGACTTTGATAGGTGAGGGATAGCCTTTAGATCTTGGATTTGCATGTATTTGTCTGGTTCTTCAGCCAGAAGAATTTTGCTCATTTATGTCCGAATCGCTACTGAGAAAACGGAACACTCCATCGGAAGGATTTATAGATTGGCCGTCCACGCATCGTGAGTAGACACCGAAAAGGTGCTCGTCGAACTCAAACAACCTCCTTACCCGCAATATCCAGGCTCAAATTGGGTCTACTTTATCCATTCGTTCTATCCATTTACACGGCCACAATGTTAACATCATATTTTCTCACCTATGGGATGCCTTTCTGCGTATTCAAATGCGTCCCGCGTCTAGGCAACCCTTGGGCAGATCCCGCGCTGATCAATTTGCACATTGGCCTTGATTTGGCAGCAAGTTTCATATACTCGATGATAGTCCCATGGTGAGTCTTTTGGATTGATTTCATGTACTGTTCAATTCAGGTATCCAGGATATAGGGTATTGCTTCCATGCTAATCATTGTACGTGTGGCATCAGGGACGGCAATTGACAGCGAGGTCTCCTCTAAGGAGACCGTGTTGGACCGTAGAGATGGGGGAACGTCAGAAGAATTTGCAGTAAGCGAGGTTCTCGACATTGGCTACTCAGGCCTCGATAATTTGTGATGGCGAACATTTGAGCCGCAGGATTTCGTTGTATCCCCCCAACAGCCCCAGTTACTCTCGTCGGTGAAGTAATGATTGAGCAGCGGCTTATGCATTCGGAATATATATGCTTTGAACTAGTGTACGCCGATAAATCGTCGTCAAATCCTTGCGTGGGCCGCCAAAGACTAACTAGGCTCAACACCGTACAAAGATTCATTTGTGCTGTATGCAAAGCAGGTGTAGGAATAGCCCCGGTGCACATCCCCGAGCGGTGAGCTATAGTTTTTGTGCATATTCTGAAGTCACTTTCTACTCAGCTCTTGAGTCGCGCTCACAGACGAGGGAGTATATTGCAACATATGACACGGGTACGGGATAGAAACGAAAGGAAAATGTACTATGTAAACGCTCGTCGTGAGCCATCTCACGCGGAGTCTCTCAATGGGGCGAGACTCCAAACCCCTTTCTGCCTATCAGCCTCCGTGATAGTGTTCCGATAGTTGACCGATTGGAATCCAACCCGCATTCCAGCTCTCCTGCGCTCACCAGTGCTCGCAATGGCGTAGAGAAACTTGCTACCCCAAACAGCCTCATACTGGACCTTTTGGTCGATGCAAGCGGGGCATTCCGCGCCGTGAATCCATTTTCTGTCCTTGTTGAGCCTCGCTTCGCTGAGGATGTTGTTTCTGTCAAAGAAGAACACCTGGATCTGAAAGTTGAATAGTCAACGAGATGAAAGAGGATTCGAGGCGAGGGTGTGGCGCCTACTTTTCCTGGGTCTTGAAATGCTGCATCCTGTCTGGCGGCAGCGATGGGCGATCCAGGAAAGATTGCACTTGACGGAACAATAACCTGGGTAGCGGTGCGTTGGCCATCGGAGAATGGTCCAGATACGCGCATGCCGACAAGATCACCGTTGTTGGGGTCTTGGTAGAATACCCACGAGGGCTGATTGTTTGGTGCTTGGGCCGCGGCGACGTCTCCGTAGGGACTGACAGAGACGATATCACCGGCGGCTTTGGCCTGAGCTTCGCCAGCAAAGGATGCCTGAGATTCGGAGGCAGCGTCTGACGCTTCTGTCACCGTTTCCTCAGCCAGACAGTGGGTAGCGAGCAAAGCGAATGTCTAAGAGGAACGTGAGTAATTAATTGCCACGAAGTTGTATCTGAGAATACTGCAGAAGACGAACTAGGATGATGGAGCTCAAGTTGAACTTCATGATGTTTTGAGTTACTGAGGTCGAGTCAAGATACAGCGGGGGTATTTATACAAGGATGTCACCGTTGATTGATGTCGAGGCTCCCTGTATTCAACTTCGATACCGAAATGTTGTGGGTGCCCTTGTGTCATTCAATCTTAGCAGGAGGGATGATTCTTGAACACTCAGCTTTGAAGGCGCCACCGTGGGTTTGAACCGTCAGTAATCAGTCTTCAAAGGTTCAAGCTTCAATCCAATGTTGAAAGCTGAGTCGCGTAGCCAATACAATGGCGCTTCATTTTGAATGTACCTCCGTCAAGCACCGAGCGAACCAGCGGTATACTGGTTCAAACTTCAGACTCTCATCCAAGCGTGATTCATGCAGAGTGGAGCATTCTGGCACTCTATGCAAAAAAGATTCAAATGGACTGGATTCATAGCCGTAGTCCTACCTCTATCTTGCTTCCTGTCATGCAACCTCTATCTTGCTTCCTGTCATGCAACAAGCCCCGGAGACACGAGGCGTTCTTGGCTACTTCCCAACGCCGGCAGTAATGCTCATGATGGAGACTAGATGAGTTCAGCCCACCATCGCGATAAGGTATTTCGTCTTTACATAAGGCACCGTAGTAAGCCCACTGTCGACATACGGCCTAATTATGTCAAGTCTGGATGTCAGGTGTATCGGCTTCAAGGGGAATGGCGTTCTATCTTCAGCGACTAACTAAATATCGAACAGAATCGCGTTTGCACGGACATACATTGTCTTGAACGTAAATCGTGATTGATGATCCTTCGAGTGACAAGGATGATGAATGGACCGGAAGCTACAGCCTTTGCCTCCCTCGGGCTCGTTCAACCCCCTTTTTACACTTGGCTGAAGTCTGGCAATCCGGATGCAAGTAGCTTGTCAAGAAAGTCAACTAGATCCACACCCTGTACACCATTATTCTAGAGGCTGTATCATGTCTCTCGGCGGCTAGACTTGAGCGGAGCTGTCCCTATGCATCGTACGGAGATCTTCAATGACACGAGAGGCGGCCCCCATTTCCGAAGCGACGAAGGTCTCACCATAAGGAGTGGTTTCGCTAAATTGTCGAAACACAGGCCTCAGCGGTCCGAGATCATAGGACAGCAAGGAGATTGATACCACAACTACACTGAATCAACACTGAATCGACCGGTACAGGTTGTCGCTAGTGTTGAAGTGGGAAGAGAGGGCCGCTCCACGGATGCAGGGGTCGTATTCAAAAACCTCACCCTGAGTTTTTGTGTGTTGCTAAGTTGAGCTCCACTTGAGATTGCAAGTCACCGCAGCGCCCAACGGTTTATGAGTTGCAAGCGACTGATCCATCCAGAACCTCCGAAGTAACAGAGTTCGGGTGGAGAACCTGGAGCCATCCAAGGTATAAAAGAGAGTGAGCGAAGGCATAGAGTCAGTATCAAACCTCCACTTACATACCTTCGAACGACGACACGACAAGCACGAACTTTATCATGCGTTTCTCTATCCTCGTCCTCGCACAAGCTATCCTCGCTACATCCGTCCTCGGTGGTGCATTCTTCCCCCCTCCATCACCCCCAGGATGTAGCTGCTAACTCTTCGTTTAGGTGGCGTCATGGTCTGCACAAACAACAAAGATGGTAGCGGTGGTACCAACTACCAAGTGACGAAGGACTGCTGCGCTGCTGTGAACCACAAGGCATACTTCAACGAGCTGTTCAAATATTGCTCTCCCAACTCGGGACCCCCAGGAAACAGCGTTGACACTGGCGCTATGGTCAAGTGCTGCAGCAGTCGGGGAGCTGGCAGCCATTCCGATCGTCCTTGAGGTAGACTTTCTTACGCTGCGACGAGTGATAGGGCTGACTCTTGCTACCCCGTTCCGGTAGAGGTTAAATATTGACATATTGGTGTAGTACGAAGTAGAGCCCTGCACGTCGGATGATCCATATAATGCTCGGTTTTCTATAACAAAGCGTGAGCGGCAATGGTTTAACTTCAAGTCCACATATCCTAGCTTGAGAGCAGCCTTGAATGAGCTGAGCCTCGGTCGCCCGGTCGCCCGCCTCCCACAAGTCAGCTCTACAAGTCCAACTCGGAGGACGAAAATCTCGTTGTCTTCCCATGAGAACCTGGGCACAATAGCAGAAGATCTACAAAAATCAGAATGGGGGCAGCATCAGTCCTTTGTCCTCCATTTAAAGGTAGTTATTATTCACCCGGACTATGCAACGAAAGTCCATTAGAGGATGTTCTGGATGCCGAAGATTAAACCCCGAATTGCGGATTTCATAGCCTGAGTGTTGTGGCACCAAATCATATGAGGATGTTGAAGCTACTTCGCGGGTCGTTGTTTCATACTATTCATTTTAGCTGACTGAATTGGGTGGCTTGCCAGTTTCCCACGGCAAGCCACCACACAAACTTTTTGTTTCGCATTCTTACACCTCAGTTGAATCCCATATCAACTGAGCATATTCTATCAACAGAGAAATGCTGCTCTAGTACTTGAAGTGAGCAGAATCTCGCATGAAGATTTGGTCCAAATGGTCATGGTAGGAGATTAAGTTGAACAAGCGCCCTACGTTTTGCCGAGAGGCGCTGGTCAACTAATTTTAACCCTAACCACCTGCACCATGATTGCCTTTTCTTTCTTTGACCCTCATCGCTGCTGTTAGAATATCTTGACTCTCCTCACAATCTTCAATAGGATGCCATTTTCTCGAAAACACTGATAAAAACCCTCATATCCGATTCCTGAAATCCACTTACGGCGTGTCGAGGCAAGGGGGTGGCAGAAATGTAATTTCCGGTCCGAGGCTGAGGGGGAGGGGGCCGAAGGCCCTTAAAAAATTTTGGTACCTACCGGGACCCACCCAAAATTCCACATTTGAGGGGTCCCAAAGGCTTCTGAGAGGTCTCATATTGATATTTTTGTTGTGTTGAACCCCTAGTATATGAACCCAATGCACCTTGTATGTGTTGTAGCCAGAAGCAGACCACGGACACCCACTATTGCCAGGAAAAGTGAAATTAAATACTTATCTTGCACGTGAAGCACGTGCACATACCATATATAGAAGGAGGGGGAGAGGGGTGCCCGACCTGGGCTTAAAAAAAAATTCGACCTCGTACGCTTATTGAGTAATTGACACCCCCTTGCGTCGAGGTCAGTACCTTAGGGAGCGTAAGGGCCTGTTCAGCACGCAGGTCGAGGCCGGGGCTGACAGGGGCTCACCCGCCAAAATATGGACCGTAGGCTCAGTTTCGGAGCCTCCGGTCGACCGAAGGTCCATATTTTGGCAGAGTGGACCCCGACCCAGCCCGCGACCCGAACAGGCCCCAATGAGTTATCGAAGCTGGACGAGAGTATTTTGTCGAGGGTTGTTTGCCTTTTCATTTGCTCTTTCCCAGTGCTGCAAGCGATTTGAATGTCTTTTATTGCAATCGGTAGTCTCGAACGTGCGCAATCTATGAGTATCGACTGTTGCAACGGGTTGGCCTGCGGTGAAGATGAGAGAGAAGCTCGGAGATGAAAACACAATGCGGTACGTCGTACGTATCCTTTCGGTGCCTCTATCTGTGATACTCATAACCCTCTGGGACCTAGCAACTGGGAAGGAAGACTGTGGATCACAATAATGACAATCCTCCTAACATCATTGCAACGCTTCTCGGACAATCTCAGGTTTGCCCCGAGGCCAGCTGCCCTGATCGGTGGTACGTAGACGAGATGAGGAGTCCATTTAGGTTCTTCATAATGATTATCAGTAAGTGAACCACATTGTTGTATTGGCTGCCGGACAATGCGTTACGATTTTTCTGTACGGCATTCAGTTCTCTCGTTCTTACGCAACTGATAACATGTTCTCCAGATCGTCTCCCAAGGCTCCCCCGCCACACGCGCAATTATAACGATAGTATAATGATACAATTCACTTGTCCGTCGAGATACACAGAAAAACGCGAAAACAAGGGGGATGTGCGAAGTACTACAAACAGCCAGCAAAACCACACGAAATAATTCAAATTCCGTACGATGATACATAATCCGGAGGGGACTGGTCCACCAATTCAGCCTCCAACACGGCTATTTTCTGGGTCATAACATCCACTTGGTGACGCAGCGCGACAACCGTCTCGTTTGCAGTCGTTTCTGACTGATGGCCATCGGCGCTACCCACGATCGTGCTGGTCGGAGGTCGTAATCTGTATTGCTTCAGTTGTTGTTCGAGCAGCTCCTTCTGACCAAGCATCTGTTCTCTCCGCTCTCTCATAGTCAAATGGGGGCTATCTGGTGGTATTGGTAAGGGCCTTCGTTCCGAAGGGTTCTTCGGTAACGCCGCTGACTGAGACGTCTGAACAGGGGGTGTTGATGGCTTGAGAGGACGGGTGATCGTGTATGGATCAACAAATGCAGTGGCTCCCATCTCTGTATAGAATGTGATCCCAAGGTGAGCGCGCCTTGTGTTGGCAATTGTAAAGAAAGGCGACGTACTTGGATATCCACTCCTCGACCTGCGCCGTCTTAGGAAGTCTAATATGACAACTACCAGGCCCGTAAGTCCGACTACACCTCCAACCATGCCTCCTGCAATGGCTCCTGGATCCGGCACAGATTTTGGGTTAGCATCGGGACGGTCTGGGATTTGGCCAGGAATGTGGGTCGTGCCATCTGGGGGGCTTTGAAAGTATGGATTGAGTCTTTGTGCGTGATACGGGGGAAGCGAGCATACGCGGCATCACTCACCTCAAGCTCCTCGTATCATTACTGATCTCAAAATTCTGACTGCTCGCTATGATCGAGTTACTTTCGAGTCGAGAATCGCGTGGAATTCGATAGCAATCAGGAAGTAATATTCACCCTCCACACTCCGAGGTATCGGCACCTTCGAAAACGACTGCGACTCTGTCGATGAATTCGACGTTGAGAACGTTACTTGCGTGGACCTTCCGTCCGACCCGACTAAGAACAGATGAGATGAGTTGTCGAGCCTTCCTGAGAGCTAGATGGTACATCCAACGACGCGGAAACCACCTGGATCGATGGATCCACCGCTCTCAGATGGGCCAGAGATGTTTCTAAACTCCAGGCCGATGCAGGCATGTATTCAGAAGAAGGACACATACAGGAGGAACAGAGTGTGAACGAGAGGGAATAGGACCATATTGCGAAGGAGCGGAAACCCGTGCATTGGTGAGGTTGCGTCCCGGGCCTGAGACCTGAGGCATCGGGACTTTGAGGTCAAATGCCGTGGAGTGGGACTAGTCCGAAGCTTCTCGAAGTGCTGGTTCTCACATATATGCCAGGAATCTTGATCAGTCTTACATCCTGCGGGCATCTTGAGGCATATCTTGATTGATATCGAACGTTTCGGACGTTGACGTTGGACTATGATGGAGTTGCCAATAAATCTTCGCTGACGTTTGGGTGTAGTAGAAAGTAGAGTCTTGTACGGTGAAATGTCAATCAAATGTTGAGTTCTTTGTCAATAAAACGTGAGCTGCAACGATTCAACCCCACATACCCACCTAGAGGTCAGCCTTGAATGAGCTATACCAGAGCCCCTCGACACAAGTCAGTTCTATAACTCGGAGGACCAAAAAACACACTGCCTCCCTACCGTTCCGAGCACCAGGCCAACTGATTTCGTTAAAACGTAGCAAAGTCTACTGGAGTCAGAACGGAGAAGAATCAGTTCGCTCCTCTATTACAAGATAATTCGATCCTCAATGGAACTTCAAAAATATACCTTAGAGTTCTTGCTGAACATTGAACGACGTTTTGGATGGCTTGTACGTTTTTTGGGGGGTTGCATAGCACGATTGACTCGTAAATACTTTCAACTCGTATTCGCCGGTATCCTACAAAGAAATGCGTAGTCTCGCTAGAAATACATCGGAGAATAATGTTCGTAGGTAGGCCCGAGGCCCGATCGCTGGCGGCCCGTGATGGTGATGAAATGAGAACAAGCGCCGTTTTGTCAATTATGACGGTCGCGCTAAGAGGCGCTGGTCCACCAACTCTAAAACCACCATCATCGCCTCCCTTCACCCATCCCATCAATTTTCTGTACAGGTTCATCTATGCTCTTCATGGATGATAAGGAAAAAAAACTACCTCTCGAGCTCTTTATCTTCATACTCAAACTATACGACCGGAAGACTCTCGTACGATGCTCACTAGTCTGCAAATCATGGGCATCCATCTGCCAGCCCCGAATTTTTGAAAACGTTGAATTCGCCACAGATTTAGGTAGCATAGAGTCATCTATTGACTTCATATCGATCCTCAAGAAATCAGAATGCGCTTCAGAACTCGTTCGCCACATATCCCTTACCAGCACAAAGGCGGATAGTTTCGACGGAGTTACCTCGCGTTTTCATGAGCTTCTGGACGCTCTCGGGGCTCTCGAGGGTCGCCTAGGACAGCTGGAAACTCTGAAACTCAGCTCTCACCCTTACTGTTTCCAACCCATGTTGTGCGATGAAAACACACAATTTCCGACCATCCCTCTCCTCGCCTCCACCTTTCCCCACATCGTTCACCTCCACCTCGATCTAGGTTACGAATACTCTTAAACTTTTGCCGCCTTTATATGCTCGTTTCCTCCATATCACGATATTATTAACACGCGAGGGTTGCCTCCTATCAACATGTGCTCTTCCACCCACCCTCGAATCAGTCCACCTCCAAAGGACCTATGACTCTCCACCCTTTCATCACTGACTTTCCAACCATCCTCCCCGTGATCTCAACCTTTTTTCCGTCGTGTGCTTTTTTGGATCTCTTGATGCGTACTTCAACGGCCTTTGTAAACACACCCAACCTACATTATGACTTGGTCACGAAAGGTACTGATAATATCCCATTCGTCAATGTCATGGTGAATTTTCTGACGTTCCTTGCTTACTATTTACACGTCTCGACACTCTCGCTCCTCTAACCTCTCTCCAACGAATCATCTTCACCTTTTATCGACTCGTCGTGGGCAATTCCTACTGCATCGGATATTGAACGCCATCGCAGAACTGTTCAAATCACTCGAACTCCTCAAAACTGTTACGTCCCCCACCTCCGCACAATAGTTTTCAATACCATCGACGAAGGACTCTCGGACCGGATCTCCAAGACGCGTGGAATCAACTCGACGATGTCGCATTTCACCAAGGGTTAACAGTTGAGATCGTCATTCCGTATTCCTCTGTTTGGGCTGGTTCTACAGGCGAGAGTGTTATCGACCTGTCGTTGGCACGGAACGCGTTCCCGAGGAGCGATCGTGAAGACCGATTATCCCTTGTCTGGACGCCCTTTAGGATTCACCGTGACTTGATGTCCTCGAAGGACGTGCCGTGGGGAGGTGATTGGCTGAAGATGATCCTGCAAGAGATGAAAAGTGTGTGCAATCGATATAAGGCATAGACGTGGAATGCTGCACGAACGCTGATGGTGCCCTATCTGATTGGGGAGTGAAGCTTTGAAGTTCTGGGGTGTGCAACCGCCACGGACTGAGCGGCCCTCTAAGCTAATGAACGCGAATAAACCCCATTCTTTTTCAGACCATTCGCCATCACCCCCAAACGGCCCTTCGTTTCACTTTGACTGTAATTTCAGCGCTCTTTTGTGCAAAGGCTAGATCGATACTCACCCCATCGTCTGCAAGTCGCGACCTTTTGTGGGTCGGCGGGAAGAGCTAATGATAGAACCAGAGAGGGCGGGACAAATCAGCGCCCGCAGCCCGCTCTGATTAGGCTTGTAATTGAGCTACCTACATGTCGTTGGGAACGCCAAAGCGGGATCTTTTGTTGTGTGAGGTATTTAGAGATCATGGTTGAATATGGCACCTTCCTTCTCATGGTTGGGAAGGCCAAGGATCTGGAGATAGGTCAGGGGCAACAGTGCTGGTAGTGAAGCAGTAGTGGGTCGACCAAGTACGGCGTTGCATCGGTATGGGTGTGGATGGCCTCTGGGAGGGAAATGGATGGAGGGTGTAGCCTTATATTGTATCATTATTGGCGCGGAAGGCCGCCCCGTGAAGGGTGTCTTGCCAAGAGTGTCTTCTTTTTGATCTAGTTCTGGGTTGTTCTGTAGGTCTCTTGGGTATCGCTGCCCTTGACGACCCATGCTACTTTGAACTGCCACATACTTAGACACAGCGGGAACTGTTCATATATGACTCGTTACCCGTATATGTAAATGAGTGTCTTCGTCGGGGGTTCCTCCTTCATCTCGGTGCTCTTGTCCTCCTAGACCAGCTGTTTGGTTCGGGATCCTTGATTCGCAGAGAAGATTGATCATAAAAAACAAGGCGAGCAGATCATTCCCTCTAGCCGACTTGAACGACTGACCTCTTCATATTTGGAACGTAGGATTCTATACTAGTGAAGCGCTCTACCACTGAGCTAAGAGGGAGTGTTAACGGGGTCAAACACATGGGTCATGATGGTCAATGATGTACAATGAAATGCCATTGCATCGCTAAGCCTATCGCCCCCTGAACCTAGGCTGCGTTCATTGAACATTGATTAATGACAAGCATACCGCCACGCTAGCAAGGAGTACCGCTCCCTTCCCCACTCCCACTTGACCACAAGCTCGTATATGGCTAAGTAAGAATCTAAGTGCTTGAATATGACCCGCTCATTTAGTGAGACCGATAAGACGTGACAAACTAGGCACATCTAGATTCGAGATCTACCGCAACTTCTCCCTCGACCGTCTGCCGAGAGTGGCGGGAGCCATCTACAGTAAGATCTTCCTCCGAGTCCTCACGCTTGATATTTGCACGGACAATCAGAAGCGTCGGAGCAATGCTCTAAACATAAAATCTTAGTGGTAAGCTAGCGAGGCAATAAGTATCGAACGCTACCTCAATCTGAACCAAACCCGATCCCAGAGTGACCATGCTGTGACTGTCATAGACTCCCAAAACGATGTACACAATCCACGCCACGACGTACAGCAGGCACAATTCGATTCTGAAACAAGTTTAGGATGGAAAAAGTGTGTATGAACGGTGGAAAACAACTGCTAACATAAGTCTTGCAATCATAGTGAACCTTCTCGGTGTGCTCTGGCCAAGCCTGCGGCGTGTATCTGGCCACAAGATACTTTGTGCTGTTGAGAGTAGGCGTTAGCCTGATCTTCAGCTTTGGTGATCCCGGTAACTCACCGATGATAAGACTCAGAAGTAGATTGATGAAGAGGTGTGCGCAGACACAAGCCACACCAAGGTTCTTCAGAATCGGCACCTCGGAAGGCAGGGGCTTCAACGGGTCGGCATATGAAGAGACTGACATCTTCAGGCCCCAAATACCAGACATCACCGCCGAAACTGTACGTAGATATTCGGACAATCTTTTCGTTTCTTTGAAGGAAAAAAATCTCACCATGAAGGATAGAACAAAGGATGAGCAATAATATAGGATATCTTTTTTTGCGCCACCCACAGATGACGAAGCAACGAAAGATCTATGGTGAGACTCGGTGATATAAGTGGCTTGGCCCGCAGATTTTCGGTCGGGTCTCACCAAGATAATGTCAACGAGGAAGCTGCCCATCGAGAGTCATTAAATTTGCTGGGAAGATAAGGGAACGCGTAATAGCCTACCTCATGCTGAAAGTGATCACAGTACGAAATGCCCTGGACGCGACACAGGAAGTTGCTGAAGTGAGAGATGATGGGAATCAACTGCTAGGAAGCTCACTCTAGGTTCGATTGAGTAACGAGGACTTGGGATTCACATCCGAGTCCCGCAATGACACAGAATGTGGCTCTGGTGGCGAGGATGTCCCGCGTCAAACTTAGCGGAACGCTCAATGATGACAATCCAAAGAGACCAACAAGCGAGAGGAGGAATAGTCGATGGCCAGCGCATCCCCCACGTCGCCGGTGCTTCAAGACCGCTAGACCGACTCGAAAAAGCATCACATTCAAACCGTACAGCCATAAATGGACCTAATAACGATCAAAAAAATGCGAAGGGCCGGCCCTTGTTGTTGTACACTCACCGAGGAGACAACCAATGGGAGCAAAATGCCGTTTTTGTATTGGTCTTCAGTAATATACCTGCCGCGTGTAGCACTGCGTGCCAATGACATGATGGGTGGGTTGGGTGGTTGGACCTGGAGGTGAGTAACAGACTGTCCCTTAAGTGCCCCCAACAATGTGCGGCGATGGCTTCCCAAGTATCCATGATGGCATGATGATCACGGTACAGGATTTTCGCAACGTCGATGGCGGTTTCTACAGCCCTCCTGTATATACTATGTACGGAATAGAAATCCCGTACCTGCAGCAATGTCGAAATTATAGAGGTCAGAAATGTGCAATGATATGTTTATTTGATACGAATAAAAATGGGCACATACCGACTCGTAAAGGCGAGAACGTCTACAAATCTTGACTCAGACGTGAGTCCGGGTTCAGCAGCTGGCGTAGCCACTGGAGGCACTGTTAGAGGCAGTATCGGTGGTGGAAGCGGAAAAGGGCTTGAAGGACGAAGGCAAGAATGGTATCAAGACGTCAGCACTGCTTTCTTCTTTCACAGTCCCGGTGCCAAGAGAGCGCAGGGGTGAACTTCCCCGGCGAGACGCCACTATCACTATACGGACCCAGCACAAATAGACTAGCAGAGAACTTCCTAGTTCGCCAACCTCAATCACATCCATTTTCCATTGCCGGCTCTGGGAAGGGTACGGATCGAATCTCAAAAAGTTGATAATCGAAAGTTCAGAGCCTACTAGCGTAGATATCGCGTTCGGGAGGTTTGATCGGAGGGAGAACGGTGGGTGGAGAGTAACAGAAGGAAGTTAACACACTAACAAATCGGACGGAAAGATACAGCTTGAAGTCCACTCGGATACTAGATGGTGGTTTGGTTCCATTCCGGCCCAGGACCCTCCGACCGGAGATTTTGCGACTCCCTCGAGAAAAGTATGAGCAAAACTTATTTCCGTGACGGGAATCAAGCCCCAGGCTATCGCAACTCAAGACGGTGGGGGGACACTGTCTTACGAGAGAAAATATGGTTGGCCTTCACCACCACCGTATTCCTACAGACGGAGATCAAGTAAATTCTCATTCTCCCCCTAACTTTGACACAGATCGAGCATGCACAGGACGGGATCGTGTCTGACCTCCTTACAGATATCTGATAGCTTTCGTTCTCGTTACCCCTACATTTACCACCTGCCACTCCACCGATACACGCCCATCGTTCACGCAGGAATCCTGAAATGGGGGCTGCCGTCCCCAGAGTCACCGAACACTAGCACGACACCATCAATCAACCAAAACGAGATCGGTAGTCTCCAAGTAAAACAACCACTCACAAGCGATCGAATAGTCGTCTCCAGCAGGAATCTTCGGGACAGTAACCTTAGGTGAGCCATCGAGCAGGCTGAAGCTGTTGAACTCCTTTAGGAATCCCTCTGACGAAAAACAAAAGATGTTGAGAGTGTCAAAACGACAGAGCACGGAATAACCAACCGCTGGCAGTCTTATCAAGGTAATAGCAGCGGCGTCCGAAATAACTACTGGGGCATCAGAGGTATCCCTACGTCCGAGACAGATCAATTCATTGCGCTGTTCAGTGGCCATCTTCCCGAGGCGCGACGTACCAGATAACGGTGACAGTAGGCCCTGCAGCCCACACGGTGTCGGCATCTAGCGAGATGATCCTTGGGCTCCATACATCGAACATGGTCCTCTTCGCTACAGGCAAAGCGTTGACAGCGGTCGCGGCAATGGCAGCGAGGATGGCGGTCGTAACTTTAAATTGCATCGTTCGTTCGTGTCTGGAGTAGTCCGAGAGGTTGAAAAGACCTGGAGGATGCAGATTACGGTCGATTTTCCTTATCATTATACTCCCAGGACGTAGGCAAAAGTTTTACGTCGTGCGACCGTCCGACAACAGCATGGGATTTGAGTTGTCACGTCCTCCATCTGATCTAAGCCGGGATGACAAATCTGTAGCGTGTGGCTGAATGCAAGATACCGGGGATAAGGATAGGAATATTCTTCGTGAATCGTGTAAGGTGTAGCGAAGTTAGCAAGAATGTTGTTGAAGTCGATCACCGTATCGAAACTTCTGAATGAGGATCCCAGGGCCTATTATTACATCCCATCGGAGAGAAGAGGCCATCAGAGTACTGATTCTGCACCTCGGCTTCGGGAGAAACGGAAAAACATCGAGAATCGTGAGGTAGAAGTCATACAACGGAGTCACCTGGCTCTGAATGTGAGTACCCATTGGCTGAATATACCATTATTGTCGTACCAACTATGTGTATGGCTCGCCCTCAGGTTGGGTACAATGTCTCTGAAGACGCAAAGGGGTAAACACAACCGGTCTCGCACCAACCAGGCCATCATAGAGACGCTGCTCCCTCGAAAGAGTGCAACGAGATGCTGACTTCGTCGGTGTCCGAATGACAACCGCTCCCTTGACCTGAATCCTACCGTGGTATGTGGTCGTATGATGGTCGGCCATCCGTACTTTTCTTTTTGAAGCCCATAGCCCCAAAATCACATAGGACTTGGAAAAGCTGTCCTAGCAAGAACGTTGGAGTAGTTTTACTTTGATTTGAGGTCATCAAACGACGAGAAACCCGACTTACTATGCGACGGGCCTAATTGCATCCTCTCGCCACAGCGGTTTCACTGACTCGATCGGAAGACATGCTAGGCGTAAGGCTTGAATAGTGGAGTGAAGCACAGCAAGGAGAATCGTTCCTGCACCGATTAGTTTGGACAAAGGAATTGCTCCACGGGCGCGCTACGAGTCGTATTCATCGAATGAACGCTCACCCTGAGTTTCTGTGGACCGCCAAGGGGAGCTCCACAAGTCGAAACCGCAACGCCCGACGCTTCGTAAGTTCGAATTGACTGATCCATCGAGAGTCTCCGATGTAACATAGCTATAGTCGAGAGCCTGAAACCATTCGAGGTATAAAAGAGGTCGAACGAAGGCAGAAAGTCGATATCAAACTACCTCATCCATACCTGTAAACGACGACACGACAACCACGATGCGTTTCTCTATCCTCGTTCTCGCACAAGCTATCCTTGCCACATCCGTCCTCGGTGGTATGTTCTACCACGCTTCGCTCCCTCGGTGTAACCTATCAAAATCTGACCCTTCGTTTAGGTGGTGTCATGGTCTGCACAAACAACAAAGATGGTGGCGGAGGTACCAACTACCAAGTGACGAAGGACTGCTGTGCCGCCGTGAACCACAAGGCGTTCTTCAACGAGCTGTTCAAATATTGCTCTCCCAACTCTGGGCCTCCAGGAAACAGCGTTGACACCGGTGCCATGGTCAAATGCTGCAGCAGTCGTGGAGCTGGAAGTCATTCCGATCGTCCTTGAGGTAAGCCTTTCTTCCGCGACGAAAGGAACCAGGCTGACAAGGGTTTTGACTACAGAGGTGTCAGGGAAAGACATACATAATACGCGTGATTGATGTCGATTGTAGTTCGAAGCATAGTTTTGAAGTACGAGAGAATATCTTTTTAATGGTCAACACTTTATCGACAAAATGCGAGCGGGAATAACTCAACTGCTTGCATGAATAGAGCGAGGTCAACTTTGATGAGCCACTTCAGAAAAATCCAGACGGAGCCGGGTGTTGCTACTTCTAGTGTTTTGAGACGACACCAGTTCAAGTTTATTTTCTTCGAGAATGTGAACGAGACCAGGAAAAACAAGGGAACTCGACGTCACTGCTTCGATAAAGTTCAGGATCCACGAAACCAACGGCCTGAGCTAATTCGTATTGTCCGATACCTTTCCAGAGACATATGGTGTCAGCAAGAGGTTGTGACATTCGAGTTTGACCTGGCGACTCGGGCCATTGGACCATAGACATGATGATTGAGGACAAGCTGGCGCAAGACCAAAATCGGGATCCGAGTGGCCGGCCGGACCGGACTCAAGAGCGGTGTAAGCGCAGCTTCGTAAGCCCACAATGTTGGACTCCTCCATCATGAACACTCAATATTATGGACCTCACAGGTTCGACCGTCTGTAGCGAATTTTCTTCTCTTCTGGATATTCTGGATATTGATATCCTCTCTAGAGGCCCACATATCTCTTGTCACGTTCCTAGCCAACCTGGGTCGAAATCGCCCTCAATATTGACCGAAACCAAGAGCCGGTCAGAAGAATGAGTAAGTCTTCGAAATGTTTCTTGCGCATTGGAATCGCACTCATTGATATAGTTTCTATAGTGACCCTCTACTCGCTGAATGGACATTGTCATGGCTAATAAAATTGAAGATCCAGTCTTTGACGACGGCAGTTACTCAATCCACCTAGACATTAGTTGATGAACTCGGTTGAGTTGTCGAGAGAGAACTTGTGGTTCTTGCGCACGGTTGGAGCTTCACTGGTGTCACTTCAAAGAGAAAGAAAGGGCGGAACAGGCGTTCAGGTGGGTACCGTGCTGGTAGCTCTCAAGCTCTGATACACATCTTGTTTACATCTTTTTTTTTCAACTCGTAGAACTCCAACGTCAGCTCTAGCTACTCCACCCATATGACATGACACGACACCACCCTTCCCTCGGATCTGTAAACTCTCCACGACCTACGAGTGTGGCAGCTGCTCTCGTAGCCCACTTCATTTCCACACGGTCTGGGTTGTCCATGCAACCACTGAAACATCCTTCGCAAGCTCCGAAAGAACGTCCTTTTGAATTCACGTTTGATCCTTGGAATGTCACCACCCCCCGAATGCTCTCACTCAGCAAGGTTCTTGTGGGAGACACACGGAGGATGAATGACAGGCAAGCATACCCGCCCGGGAAGGTGATCAACTTAACTGACGTTTCGCTGAATAGAAATAGACGGCACGCCATCCTTGCGTCGAGACCGATTGGAACCCGCTAAGGACTTTCCTGGTCGAGACCTAGACCCGGGTGCGCGAAGGCGAAACCGAATGTAATCTCGGTCAACGTTGTGCATATGGCACCATCGTTCGTTATGATCCAAGGAGCTGAGAGGGATGTACGCTTCTCCTGTCAGGCCAAGGACTCCATGGCGATCCTCGAGGCAACTGCGACCTTCCGACTTTCGATTGCTTTAGGGGCGCGTATTTAAGGATCGGGGAGCCTCCAAGTTCACCATCCAACCAACCAACCTCTCTCAGTACATCCAAAACTTCATTACTTCTACTCAGCAATAATGTCTCAACCGAGTCTTACCATCTGGAGAGATATCTCCCCTCTTCCCGAACCTCTCGTCAAACCGACTGCAGAGTCCAAAAACATTCTCGTTGTCGGTGGAGGCGTCATCGGTCTCACCACTTCTTGGACCCTGCTCGACAAGGGTTACAACGTCACCATCATCTCGAAAGAATGGGCTTCCTACGGCAAGGAGCAGCGTATCGCATCCCAAATCGCTGGTGCTCTCTGGGAGTATCCACCGGCCGTCTGTGGTCAGCACACCGACAAGATCTCCTTACAACACAGCAAGAAATGGTGCATGGTTGCCTATCACATCTGGAACCAGATCGCATCCGACGAGAAACTGTCGAAGGCGTCGGGCGTTAGGATGATGCCGAGTGCTTTCTACTTCCCAGACCCGGTTATGGATGACGACTTCCAGAGAGAGAAGATGCAGGAAATCGCGGCTAGTGGGGTTGTCGGATTTAACCACGGCGGGAAATCACTCATTGAGAAGCGGAGGATTGATCCGGAGCATGGGGGTGTCGATGCATACGAAATCACGGCTCCCGTCATCGACACTGACCAGGCTATGAGTTGGCTCATGGACCTCGTCAAAACCAAGGGCGCGAAGATGCACACTGAGACCGTCCATGGCGACCTTTTGCAGCAGGAGGCGAGTTTGCGGGAGAAGTGGGGAGCAGACGCTATAATCAACTGTACTGGTATTGCCGGTGCTGAGGTTGCCGCCGACGACTCGTGCTACCCCATCCGCGGTGGTCTCATTCGACTCATCAACGACGGGAAGAACTTCCCCAAGATCGACGCTGCGATGACCATCTCCGCTGATGCGTCGAGGAAGAACGAGATCGTTTTCATTGTGCCCAGGAGCGACAATATCCTGCTTATGGGAGGTAAGTGTTAAACTAGATCCGAGAGAGCTCGACAGAACCAACGAATTGACCTGATGATAGGTTTCACTGAACCTAACGAATGGAACCTCGACCTCACCCTTGATTCCCCCGTCATGCAGCGCATGAAGGATCGCTGTGAAGCTTTCCTCCCTGAACTCAAGAACGCTCGCATCGACCCCGACTACCCCGTTGCCCAAGGCCTTCGACCCTTCAGAGGTACCAACATCCGTGTCGAACGTGAGTTGCGATCGCTCGGAAACGGTTCTGCTCCAAGTCGAATCGTTCATTCTTACGGACACGGAGGTGCTGGATGGAGTTTGAGCTTTGGATGTGCAGGGGATGTTCTGAAGCTGGTTGAGGAGGCGCTGCAGGGTGCGAAGCCCAAGGGAACGACCTCGGCGAGTGCACCTCAGCCGACACAGTGCAAGCCTGTCTATTACTGCTGAGGGAAGAAATACTAGAACCTACGATATGGACGCTTTACCCTTACTCGAAACTTAAGCTACTCTGCTCCATGTATTTTCTGTGTATAATATTCCATCTTTTTCCTCCCTCGCGACCCCCATTTACCCCGCTAGGGTTATGCCTTTAGCCTGCCCAACCTCGCGTCAATATCTCGGCACTGTATTGTCTTGCCTTGGGCCAAGAGTCTCGTAGGCCAGAGACGTTTCCAGTGGACTCACCTATCGACACCGAGCGCTAGAATTCTGAATTGCCGCCCGGCAATTATATCCAAATTCGACCGCTTATTATTCTCTGACTTCCATGAGCCCTTGAGCCTCCGTCGGTACCTCTCGTCCTTGGTCTATCCTCAATGCTCACCTCTCAAAATCAGACCATTCATCGGTCAGATGTCTTGTAGTCACGTGGAACTCCCATCACAAGAGCATTCGGCCGGTGTCAACGTACGATAATCGTTTGTAAATCAGCCTCAGCCTGGGCCCTGGGGTGGTATCCGCAGCGCCTATTCATTTTATCTCCCTGACAAAACCTCCGGAAGAATCGCATCCCAGTGTCGCCTCTCGCGCGTAGAACTTAACCTGGATTCTTGAACGGTCTACCGACGCTGGAGCTTTCATGACTATCGACTGCCAATCCGACCTTCAACCTGATTGGCTTGTGTTAGGGATGCGCATGTGGGTCCTCGAGTCTTGAGGTCGGATCTCCCTCTGTTAAGTATGATGATACTGTCTTCTAGTTGCAACCCAAAGGCCTAACAGTCGGATCCTTGTATAAAAGCGGATCGTAGATTACCTCCGAATCCATTGATACGAAGTGGAATTCGATCAATGGCTATCATTCTGACATTCGGAATCTACTCTTTCACATCAAATTCCTCGGAGGGAGGTGAACTAGACCTGGACGATGTTCAAGAGTATCTCCCGGGTGGCAATCAGTGCCACTATTATTTTCCGAGGAACAGAAATCCGGGGAGGTGAATCAGACCTGAATGGCTCGCAAGCGCATCTCCCGGGTGACGATCAACGCCACTCATATCCTCCGATGAACAAAAGTTGGGGAAGATATGCTCTATTTTCGTCCAGGCTAGGTAGGACTGGCGAGGAAACGTCTCAGTCAAGGGTAATGGCCAAGCAGTGGTTGTGCAACTCGGAAGGGAGTTGGCCTTTGATCGACTCAGGCCTGCAACGGTGAGTCTGAGGATCTCAGAGGGTCCAGGAGGGAGATGGGTTTCTCCTGCCCAGGCCGACGGGGATTGATAGCCAACACGGGATGGCTTCTAGTCTTCAGCATGTGAACCTTGCCGCATAATAGACTCAACCTCCTCGTTTTCCGGTTTTGTATATTTGTACTGCTCCAAGTCTCCGTATAAAAAGCTGACAAGGTGTCCAACCTAACCAGTAAATCAATCCTCTCCAGCCCATCTGAAACCCTTCATACTCGACCTCAATGGCTCAACGAAAGCTCACTATGTGGAGAGACATCTCCCCCTACGGTGGACCCCTTGTTACGCCAACGTCTGGCTCCAAGAACATCCTGGTCGTAGGCGGAGGCGTCACTGGACTCGTAACCTCTTGGGTTCTCCTCGACAAGGGTTACAATGTCACCATAATTTCCAAGGACTGGGCCTCCTACGGCAAAGAACAACGTATCACATCCCAAATCGCCGGCGCCCTCTGGGAGTTCCCACCAGCTGTTTGCGGTCAACACAACGATCTCATCTCTTTGAATTACAGCAAGGGATGGTGTATGGTCGCGTACCACATCTTCAACGAGCTTGCGTCCGACGAGGAGCTGTCGAAGGCCTCCGGGGTTAGGATGCTACCCAGCGCGTTTCATTTCCCCTACCCTGTCGTGGAGGACGAGGTCCAGTTGAAGAAGATGAAGGAAATCGCTGCGAGTGGCGTTATTGGGTTCAATCACGGAGGGAAGGACCTCATCGAGAAGCGTAGGATTGATCCAGAGCATGGGGGTGTTGACGCCTATGAGATTATAGCTCCGGTCATCGACACCGACCAGGCTATGGGTTGGCTTATGGAACTCGTGAAAGCCAAGGGTGCGAAGATGCATACCGAGACTATCCACGGTGATCTCTTACGGCAGGAGACAAGCTTACGGGAGAAATGGGGAGTAGACGCTATCATCAACTGCACGGGTCTTGCCGGACTTGAACTCGCCTCTGACGAGTCGTGCTACCCTCTTCGGGGCGGACTTATTCGACTCATCAACGACGGCAAGCGCTTCCCCAAGATCGACGCGTCGATGACTATCTCTGCCGATGCATCCAGAAACAACGAAATTGTATTCCTCGTTCCAAGGAATGACGATATCCTGATCATGGGAGGTTCGTTCTTCAATCTACTCAGAGTGTGAACTGGACCTGACAATTTGATCGATACACAGGCTTTGCCGAATCACACGAATGGGAACTCGACCTCACCCTTGACTCCCCCATCATGCAGCGCATGAAAGCCGACTGCGAGGCTTTCCTTCCAGAGCTAAAGAACGCGCTCATAGACCCCGATTACCCTATTGCTCAAGGTCTTCGGCCATTCAGAGGGACGAATGTCCGGGTCGAACGTGAACTCCGATCCCTTGGCGTTGGTTCCCCTCCAAGCCGGATCGTGCATTCTTACGGACAGGGAGGCGCTGGTTGGAGTCTGAGCTTCGGATGTGCGGCTGATGTACTGAAGCTAGTCGAGGAGGCATTGCAGGACATGAAGCCGAAAGGTACCACCTCTGAGGCGACTGTATCCCAACAAATGGAGTGAAATTTGATTTTTTGTTTCTAAATCGTACTCTGTAAACTATGTTGCATCTGTATTCTGCGGATGTATGTATACCCATCTTGACACAAACCACTTTATTCATATTTTGGCCCGACTCAGAGTATCGCCTTTCTCGAACGCTGTCGCTCCTTCTGGTTGTCGCTATAGAGCGGTCTCCGTTTCATGATACTCGATGCGTGTGTGTCAACCTGGCTGTTCATTCGGCCGAAGCGGGAGTAAGTCCGCTGAAGAACTGAAGGACAGTGTAATTTATCGACGCGGTTCAATGAGGCTATCTAGGGCAACTCTTACTACAAACACGCCAGTGAAGGTCGTACATGTAGTCACTTCTGAAGGAGACTATTTCTGGATCAGAGTCTCCTTGACAAAGGATTGTCACCACTGTGAGGTACACTTTGCAGTGTAATCCAACGGTTCCTTGCCCCGCAAATCCACACGTCGAAGGCATAGGTGTCCAACCGTATACATATGATCGGTTCCATTCGTTACGCTTTTGCCAGCGATCTTGAGCTTTGAGCCGACCCGCAGTGAAGTTGGTGGGACCAAAATTTCTTTTCTTAATTCGAGCTGGCACAACACTGAACTGGTCGGTTCTGTGATAGACCTCCTATAGTCGGATCATTTAGCCTGTTGCAGTTGTAGCCTCCAAGAGGTGTGTCGAGACGAAGAGATCCCAACTATCCATATAGCCAGTTTGGAGTCAAAGCTAGACCGCTAGTTGCTCCCAATTGGATTCAGTATTTTTATGTCTCGAGGGCCACTGATTCACATATGTTCATTAAGACAGCAATAAACCACGGAAACAGTGGAATTGAGGACGACCCGCTCATGAGTGACTCTCAGGATGAAGGCGGGGAACGTCAGGGAACGTCGTGGTCGGTTTCTAAGTGATTGCCGCCCCCGAAATGCCGCCAGAGTCGATGTTGCCAAACAAATGCCAAACAAACGCCTCCAGTCTCAAACCGCCATGACTTTCTAAATCCTTGGAGACATTCCCTATACTATCTCCCCTTCGCGTTATTCCGGCAAAGAATAGACAGAAAACCCAAGGAATTCTCACTCAAGCTCCGCGATAAATCGCATCTCAAGCAGTCGTGTCAACCCGACGCAGACCTCGTTACGCAGCAACCTACCGCAAATTACACTGCCAGGAATGGGTTAAATGATCTGCTCTCAATACTACGGCTACTTTCTCTCGCCAGCCCGAAGCGTTGCAAGCCATATAGCTCAATATGGTCCTGACTCTGGCTTGTAATGAGATAAAAGAATCAGCATTCGTCGAACATGATTTAGCACGAACCAGTGAAACCGACTCCTAAGACACGGCAATCTTCCGAGACCAAAGATGCGATTCTCTGCAGCACGATACCTTGCTCTACTGCTAGTGGCGGTCGCGAGCGTCCAAGGTCTCACCGTCAACTCCAATGGGCTACACGCACGGGTATGTGTTTCGTTATTGTCTCTTACCTTTTCCTTGCGGAACTAAACAATTGACGCGAATGTTTGTTGCCAGCATCCCGGACCCGAGGCTGAACCTAAATCCTCGAATTTGAAACGTTATCCCGCATCCAACCCTCAAGCCTACTCCGCCCATCTTGATGCTCGTGGTATCTACGTTCGTCAAAACGACAGCGATACCGGGAACTCCACAGATGGTGCTGGAGGTAATAACCAAACAGACACTAGTGGTGGGGTTACCGGTGGGAGTGATGATAGCGGGGATGGAGGCCTCGACGAGGGCAACACCGGAGTAGACGGAGGTGCTACTAACGAGGGCGACGGTGGCGACGACGGTGGTTTTGACGATGGCAATGGCGATGATAACGGTGGGCTCGATCAAGGAGAGGATGAAGGAGGAGACGGCGGAGATGACGGCGATGATGAGGGTGGCATTGTTGACGGTGGTCAAGACGGAGCTAACGATGGTGGCGTCGACTCTGGTAGCGACGATGGTACCGATGGAGGAGCCACGGGCAATGAGGACGGCGGCCTTGATGACGGTGACGACGGTGAGACGGGTGGCGAAAACGACGGGGGCGACGACAACGACGGTGGTGCCGAAGGAGGTGATGGAGGTGAGGGCGAAGGGGGAGATGGCAACGACAGTAACGACGGAGATGACGGCGAGGGTGGCATCGACGACAATGGCGGCCGTGTTATCGACGGCGGGATAGGTATCTTCGGAAGTCCTGATGACGATGGGAATGGGCAAGAGAACGGTAGTCGTCGTACCAGCTGGGATCAGTGTCAATGCTGGTGTTCTCCGAAAGGGCGAAAGCACGGTCGCCCCCTCGGACACAATGGCAGCAGCTCTGTGAAAGGAGGCCCTCTCGGTGGTCCTGCTGGTCAGGGAGTCCAAGCTTTGACACTTTGACAGATCGGACCAACGAACAACATATCTCGATACCTGTTATAACCGAAGTTTCCTTGGTCATTCCAGCTCAGCAAAATGCTATACACGTATATCTAGATACCTTATATCCGACTCCCGAGTGGGTTCGTCAATGTACCCTGCCGTTTGTGGACAACCTAACATCCCGCTTACTCAAACCTTCACGAAAAACTGGCCTGAGAGTAGTAGGGCTTCGATTAACGAAGTTATGAGATGGATGACGGTACTGTCAAACCGTGAAGGTGGTCCTCAATATATATAGTCGACTTATCGTAAAAGAGGTCAGCAGCCCAATCATATATAGAATCAGCAGGAATAGGGCGTTGAGCGAGAAGTGAAGTACTGAAGGCTAAACAAATCAGAACCCCGAAACGGAGCGCCTCATCCCGGTATCGTGTCGGACTCGGGAAGAGCGGCGACTACATCGGAATAGGAGACTCGGATACCCGTGTCAATCCCTAGCTAGTAACGGGGTCGAGATTATAAAAACCCTAGGAGACCATGCGGAAAATATACTTCTGGCAAGTCTTGTCCGCCGACTGAACGTGATTCTAAAGTTGAAACAAACTCCAGCTGGAGAGGCTGTGAGAACCTTCACTGATTGGGACAGCATCCTCCCTATAACTCGATATGAGAGCCGTTTCGGACTATCCAGTCCCCTAATCCCCGAGCTCGAACCTGGTCTAAACGCTTTTCGGGTGTCCAAGCTCTTAAGGTTGAGTGCGCGGGAAATTATCGAGCGCGCAAAGGTTGCCGGTCCGGAGGTCCGTGGGCCCCTCCCTCAACCTGAAACCACCACCACGCTCAAATACTATTCCTTCGTCGCATACCCTCAATGGATCCAATTTCTCTTACTCTCGAATCCCCTCTCCTAGCATCAGGTCGAAGCGAACAATCAAAACGGCATTGGTATCCTACATTCAAGTGTACGTGCTTGGATTCTACGGCACTGGCGGCCTACTATTGGAGTCTTCCCGCAGTTTGATATTATCCCTACAGCTTTTCCTCATGGCGTATTCTCCATCTTCGGATTCTATTAGCCTCAATCCAATCTCAGATCGGCGCTGTCTCTGCTGGGTATCACACTACTTTCAACAGCGACAGCCTTCATCGTTCTCGTAACACGTCCAGCCAGAGGGCTACGTTACGGTTGAATGCCTTCGGAGGTCACAAATCCTAGCAACTTCTCAAAAACTCGAAAAACAGTACAGGAAACGTTCTTCAACTATCAACAAGGGCTGCTCATTTGCTGTCTATCCACTTGCAAATGTACCGGAACATGTTCGGGTGCATTCCAACAAACGGCGATCCTGATTGAATTCCAGTTCATTTTCTGCATAGGCCCGATGATAGAGGGAGATATAAGGACCGAACAACTAAAATTGCCCTGAGCCCGCTCAAGAAGGGGTGGAGCGTGTCGAAAATCTGGTCAGATGAACCATGGTCCCTGGGCAAAAGCACCCTCTGGTGAGCATTTAGATCTTACTGATATGCAAGTCTTAGTCAGGGATCGATAAATTGACTCGTTTCGATGTTGGCTTCGGGAAGATGCAATATTGCTCGAGTCTTGCAGCAAACATCCGATTCGTCGATAGTCGATACTGAGGTTCTTGACTGAAAAACGACTCAACCTCGTTCTCTTTTCCGGGCCGTCCAATGACTTCAATTCTTGATGTCAGATCTTGAATGTTATATTCCTTTAGGAGTTATCCGTCCATCACACCGACGTCCCGCACAGCGCATACCTGCTCCTCCGACGATTGATCTCCTCGAACTGAGAGGGCTTTCTGTGGGAATGTCTTGGTTTTCCGAGCCATTTCTACGACGGATACCGAGCGAAGTTCCTGAGCTCAGAGAACGAGAGACGTGCCGGAGATGCGAACCGACGAAACGAGCTCGGAACGACACGAGGCTTTACTGTATCTATCTGCCTCCGGTCCGGTTTTGCTCGCCGGGGCTGCATACGAGCGCTTGTCTCCCGCCGGCATACGAACACAAGCGCCCGTTCCTCCCCTCTCACTACCGCGGCCGACCCCCTCCTTCTCCTTGTGTATCCAAGTGGATCTCGGCCGCAAGCGTCAAGGTAATAGCTGGACCTTTTTTTAATGTCTCGAGTAGGCTAAATTTGATATTCAATAGATTACTTTAGACTTTAGTCGCCTAAAAAGTCAATCGCGTGTTTGCAGATCCTCTGTGCCGCCGTGCACAACCCACAAACGCCCATAATCCATCAGATAATCACGTTGGGGTCCTTGATTTTAATGGAGTATACCGACGGTCCCTCCCATCCGCATCTGGTACACTCCATATCTCCGCCGAATGCATCCAGCAATAGTAGTGATTAGGGTGCGTGAAACACAATGGGAAAACAGTTGAACGGTTTGCTGTGATGCGGTTTCTCCACCCTAGTGCTCCACTTGACATTCAGAATATTAGACCAGAGTACTTCTCCGGCTGAGTCCGCCGAATGCTCCGACCCCGACTCCCTGCAGGTCCAACGCTCGAGATAGTTATTGGTGTCCTACATGGGCTGCTCCAAATTTGATGATGCTCCTCGACATACCGCATTCTGACGCAAAGGATCCCCAAGAGACATATATATGAGCTCAAAGCCCCATTCCCTTTTGGGGGTTGAACAAGAGCGGGAGATCAGGAAATAGGGTTTCCTCGTTTTAATTGAACAGTCTGTATTTGGTCCCCCTCAATCTCTTGATTCCAGAGGCATTTCCTCTGACAACCGTTCGAGAATCCATGCTCTGCCCTCGATATCACCGAATCAACAGTAATGGCGCTCGATCCCCCCGCTCCTCTTTGACCCCTTCCAATTCATTTGACTTCCGAGGATCGAGGACAGCGTACTTATCAGTCCCGAGTTTCCGAAAGTGTCCAATCACACGATCTACTCTCGTGTTCTTTCCCATGGCACCGCGTTCTCAACATCCTTCCAGACGGTTCTCTCCATTCAATTTGGTGCCTAGTCCCCACGTTTCTATCCTTGGAAAGTATTGTGCAATGAGGAAAGTATGAGTTACCAAACGCTCATATACCCCCGCCTTTTGGTTCTGCTTTGGATGCGACTCCCTCGCCCACGCCCGTGGCCAGCATGTCCGAACCGCGAACCTGCTCCCGGCCGATTCAAAGTTGTTTTCAATGCGAGTCCTCGTCCCTGTTCTCACTCGTCATCATGCTGACCTCTTATCCCCAGGCCGAAAGCGGAAGATAAAGTGTGAGCCCAATCGACATCGACACTGCAGCTGTGCACTACGCTGACGGATATCGTACAACAGGTAATAGAGCTTATCCCTGCGCACCTTGCCTCTTGCGCGGAGAAGGGGATGCATGCCATGAAGTCGAGAAGAGCAACATTGCCAAGTAATATTCTCTCGACCACTGTGGTGTAGCCCGAGCTAACATGTGATAGGTCGAGCTTACAGTCTGACACCGTCGATGATGTCTTGAATCGGGTGGTTGCCCTCGAGAGGAGCGTCTCTAAGCTTTCTAGACTAGTGGCCTCTGGCTCTGTCGATGGCTATCCAGACTATCACGATTCCAACGCTCATCCCGGCCCTTCAAGGGGACCTACTCCAAACCAGAACGGCACCGAAAGGGCACCCTCGACACAACCAGGCTTACTCTCGTCAGATGAAGAAGCTGCGTTGATGCTCGAAGATATCGCCATGGGAAATCGCATGAATCGTCGCCGAGCAGCCAGTCAGCTAGAACCAAATTCTAATCTCGCCAATGCACAGTCATTCTCCATGAAGACAGTCCTTACTCCTTTCACCTCATCGGATCGGAATAGAGGCCTCTCCAGCCCGTCCAGCAGACACCTTCCTCCCTCCGGACTTCCACAGGAACATCCACTTGCTTTACTCGTTCAACCCTCGACGAGTGTCGTCCTTCAAATTCTGTCTCATCTTCCAAACGAGACGCGCTCAAGAATTCTTGTTCGATTCTATGTGAGCAGCCTTTTCTGCCCCTCGATACGATTTGTTGATGCCTCAAAACGTTTAGTTCGATCGCATTGAATGGTACACTAGGGTTCTACATTCTCCTACCTTCATGTCCGAAATGGATTCCCTTTTGGACCAAGTATCAGCTCATTTCTCACCCCCGGCATCTCTCAGTCCCTACCTTTCCGCGGAGCCTCCCAGCCTGTCCCTTCCGTTCCTCTCTACTTATTTCATGGTACTATGTCTCGCGTATCATCTCATCGAACCCGAAATCTGCCAAAGCATGAACATCACGTTCCAAGACGCCGCGGAATTGTCCAAGAAGATGTACAACGCTGCGCAGCTGTGCCTCTGGATTGACAACTATTTGGAGAATCACAGTTTAGAAAGCGTTCAGACCCTGATGTATGTGTGGCTTCGCATTCACTCCGGAGACCAATGTGACGAACCCTCGTTCCAGACTCATGGGTACCTACCAGCAGAATATGGGTGATTCTGAGTAAGTCTCAATTGCTTTGGGACCTGTCGCGGGTACAACGGCTCATAAATGACTTCATGTCCTCCGTCATTTGCTGCTCATACCCGGTGTTATTCCACATGCTGACTGTTGGGTCTGCTCTAGTTCCCACTGGGCCTTACTGGGGTCTGCAATCAAGGTTCGTTTGAATCTACAAGGCCACAAATTTAGACTTGAGCGAGATGATGTCGTTATCAGCCGACTGATTGCCTTCTTCCTCTCCACAGATTGCACAGAACTTGGGGCTAGACCGTCTAGGATCTGAATCAGACAAGAAGGCATACGCTGGTCCGTGGAAGTCGCTAGTCAGGCGCGAAGTGGGCAGGCGAGTGTGGTGGAATTTGGTGCGTATCTTCAGAAATATGCCGTGGCGAGCGTGAATCCGTTGACGAGTTGTTTTCCGTAGATCTACAACGACTGGTCCAATGCCGCTGCACACAACGGAGTTTACGCGATTTTCCCGCTACAAACCAATACGGCGTTACCTGCGAACGTCAATGACAACGATTTGAAAGATAATGAACCGCTCAAGTCGGCATCACATTCCCGCTATACAGTAAGTTCCGCCGTTTACCCTCTCGTCGGACACGGTGTTCAAGTCTTTTGCAGGCTATGACATATTCCTTGACCCGGTTCCGCTTTGTCGAACTATACCGCCAGATTGTGGACAGTGTTGACCATAATACTTCTAATACTACAGGCCCCACGCCTAATTTCACTGCCGAAACTGACGGTCGACTGCTGGCGATGCTCAAAGATCTCCCGACTTCCTTCCAAGCTCCAATTTCCGCTTCGACCGAACCAGGGAAGGTTATAGAATATACGGTGGCCCTTATTATGGGAGAGGCACTGAGAATGCGTTTACATCGCCCATTTTTATTCCGAGGATACAAGGATGATAGATATGTGAGTCTATCTTTCGCCGACGGAGACATCTTGTAATCAGAGCTGTATCCCATTTCCAGGCCTCGTCGAAGCAACAATGTATAGGTTCTGCAAAAGCAGTGATCAAGTATCTCAAATACGATCCCTCGCTTACGGGCATGCTACTCAGACGCTGGACTGTCATGTTCTACGGGTTCTCAGCTGTATGTTTTCCGGTCCCCAATCGTTATCAATCAACTCTGACCTCGTTGCAGGCGGTTGTATTGCTTATTGATTTCTGCCACCAACGTGGGCTCAATTCTATCGAGGAGAGTAAGAAAGAGCTTCAAGGTGCACTCAACGTGTTCAGGTATGCCTCTGACGCTTCTTTTGGGGGGGGATTCTCATCCGGTATATTCTCTCAGGACGGCACAGGTGGTGTCGACTATCTCTCAAAATGCGATTGTGATACTGGAGGCAATGATTGGTAAGAACTCACCTTTCGATATCATACGGTGTTTCTTATTGCTCCTGACGTGCAGCCAACGCCGAGCAAAGCCTGGCCTATCACGACAAACGAGCGGACATTAGCGAACGTTGGAACCAAGTCGCCAAGCAGACTATCGTAAGTAACGCAGCATAATCGACATCTTTATCCGCAACTCACGTTGCTCCTCTCTACCTTTAGGCTGAGGCTAACTCCAGCAGCAAGTTCGGAGACCAGCGACTTGCATTGACGCCCCTGCTCCCTTCCCTTTTTGTCCCAAGCTTGCCAAGCGTCTCGTCCCCGCATTCTCCTGCAAGATACAGGAAGGACTCTCAACCTGCGCACGCACTCGCTCATCGGGAGTTATATTGAACGCTCTCCTGCAGCTCTTTCATGACACAAGGGTACGCAGGTCACATCTCTGCGCAAAAATGCGCTATGGTCACTAATCGACTCACTTAGCTTCCCTAGACATGCAAATCTCATGATTTCTTTTACTTTTAATTTCTGGGTCAATTTCGAAGGTTCATGGGTCAATTAGGATTAATGATCTTCGCGTCATGTATATATATATATATCACAGGGATTACCATCAGGCGATGGTGAATGGACACGAAGAGCACTGGGTGCTCTCATTCCCGGAACGAACCTTTTCGCGCGTGGTTCTGCCTGAAATCATCTACGTTGGGAGATGCCCGGGATCCTCGACGATACCCAAAATCATGCGAACCGACGGTCCGACTGCCAGCTCTAGCAGTGGCTGGGCTTTCAGCCTTGCCCGATTCTTTCTCACGCCACCCCATATTGCTTCTTGAGGACCTTTATAGATGGCCTTTTCCTTCCGAGATCTGCTCGGTATTCGATGGATGGGACACGGCGAACGCGTGAGTTCTAATCAGCTATGGACTACCAGTGAGCTGTGTCTAGATAAAATCGGGAATGAATAATACATGTTGAGCTGGCATTAGAAACAATTAACATGGCGTAACATAAATAAAACTGGGCTGACAGGGTATATGTAGGCTGTGAGTACCTTGGAGGCACTCACACGACACTCCGACATTTCTCAAACTGATCTTTCCGAAGTGTCAAGGTGGCTCGTGCCCTTCGAGCCTTCGGACTGTGTCTCGGCGTCACTCGGGCCCTGGATGCCAAGTTGATGGGAAGTCGTCTCCCGGGTTCCGGTGTTCGAGTCAAACCGCAACACAGACAGAGCTCCTGCCCCCCAGGTGCTGTGACTTTGTGATGTATTGGAGGCTCGGGAACGAACGATCATAAGTGCGGGGGCGATTCCCTACACGGGGCAATTATTGAGTCGAATTAGCTGAATCCAATGTCAATTGACACTCACCGCAATCAAAGCTACTGTGGGGCCGAGGTCGATCGGGAAGCCTAACTTGCTTGCGCTATTCTTTAGACCGATGTCCACAAAACTGGATACAGGGTACAGCGACCCAGACTCGAGGCTTCAAAGTTGGTTCAGTTGTTTATGTATGAGATTAAACACGGAAACGCACATGATAGTCACGATCCTCTGATAAAATTTCTGAGTGCCGCCGCCGAGAGTTTTCGTTAATTGCCTGGAAACCCACCATATCCTCAGTGCTTGAGAACAGAACTATGAGACGGTCTGTACGGCTTTATCATTCTGCTCACCGATAATTGTTGCAATCAAAAAGTTAGCGGCCGCGTAGGCACCACTGTATACCTGTATCATATCGACTCCTTGGGTGAATAGTTTCCAAAGCGCGGGGGTTGGTCGTATCATTCTGTCCGATGGTTGCGATGGTTATTGATACAAGGCCGAACACTAAGCAGTCATTTCAGCTCGGGCGGGAGATCTATAACGGGCGACGCAGCTTACCGTTGACCAACGAAGTGAGCGCGAATAGAATTCCAACGCGTTTGTTATAATCCCATACTACATAGCATCTGTGCACCTTCAAAATCGGATCGTGCTCCATGAGTCACACTTAGCAAGTGAGCGTGAGTTCAATCGCACCAGCATTAAGTCGGCTAGAAAACTGAAACCATGTTTAATTGCAGATGTAAAGGCGGAAAATTCGTGAGATTTTGCCTACTTTACTAGAACTTGCAGGATCAAGATCATTGTTCTTTACTGAGACTTGAGCAATGATTGCCCTCTGACACTGACTAGGATATACGTACTGTTCCGCGTTGGTGAGCTTATCGTGGGTCGCGTACTTGAAAGAAGAACTATGATCCCCTGTCTGCAGACCAGTGAAAATGAAAGTCATCTGGCGAATCGCATCATGCGTCGCGAGGACCACGACGACCGTCCCAGCCGTAAACATTGATATGGTTGACCAGTAATATAGAGAGTGTGGCTTCTGCCTCTCCGTCGGCACATGCCTGGAGTTTGCGTAGATGTTGATACACAATATGAAGAGGAGAATGTAGAAGCCTGTTTCGTCGGCGATCAGAACCCTTTGTTATGTTATAGGGCGAGCGTTGGATGAGATACCATAAGCAAAAAACAAGACCTAGTGAAATGCTGGCTCAGCTGGATCACTAGCGGAGCCCTATGTGCTGAGGACTCACCGAAAACGTTGCAATGGGGTATATCACAACGTGGTGTAGGGTGAAGAATTGAGAAAAGGCGACTCTATTGTTCATCGTCCTAGTAAACGAGCCGCTGGGATGGGGCCGGGTGGTAGATACCCCGCAACTCTGAATCGCACTTTATAGCATCAAACACGAGTCTATTTTGGCCTCTTGGAGGCGTCCTGAGGCTGACAAATCTCGTAGTATATTCGCAAACTATGCACATTGGCTCTAGTGGCGCTTCAAAGTGAGAACTTCATTCAACAAATGGCGGTGTTCGATTCGATGCAAACCTCATCTAGCTCAGCGGGGGCGCCCGTCCGTTGCTACCGTAAACTTGAACGTAGGAACACCGAGTCGGACGAGGTCCCGCAAGCAACGGAGCGGCCCGCTACGAATACGAAGTACAAAGTGAACCTTGAGCCTCTTGAAGTTACGAGGCCGGTTTCGCACAACAATCATGCGAGCTCGATACCAGATAATCTTCAGTCCACTACTTCTGTGGTGGAGCTGAGAAACACTGACATATCATCATGGAAACCAGAATAGCCGCGGTGCGACCTTGTGCTTTTAACGTCTGGGTCATGGTAGGTCGATCCGACTTAGACTGTATCATATGATATTTGTGTCAACCGTTGACGATGATAGTGGCAAAATATGGAGCGGAACCATTACGGTTACCAATGGATACTCCTGTGAGCAATCGAGAACTGGATTAACAGGGTCATCAATTCTCCATGTCAGCCACTGGCAGATAGTAAAAAGGTTCGAATGACAGACGTATCCGATACAGCCTCAGACCGCCCAAATGTTAAGTACTCACTAGGTCATTTCAATTTGTATATTGAATAGACCCTGATTTTATGAGTCAGACCACCGTCGTGAAACGGGATCAAAGAAACGATGACCATGAAGGTTTGTTGGAGAGCTTCGCACGGAAGATCCTGTCACTGAACGACTCGGACGAAAGTTTTGGTAGATAGATGCATAAGTAATGCGATATGCTGGCTCGGGGGATGATCATAATATGCCGCTAAGGCTTAGCGACAATGCTCGATAACTTGTGGATTGTATCAATTTCGAAAGACTCCTGGCATTTCGAACAGTCTGAGCGCTCGACGCTCCTCAAAACGCTCCTGCCGAGAAGCTGAGATCGGCGTTTGCCCCCTTTTCAACCTCATCCCATACACTATTATCCCTGTTTGAGTCTTCCGTTGCGGATGGTCTGGATTGTGCCTCAACATCCTGTCCTTGCGACTCCGGTCGGCCAGGGATTGACACAGTCCCGGTCGCAGGATTATACTCGAATCGCAGCGCGGACAAAGCATGTGTTTCCCGAACGCTTTGGTTCTGCAGAGCATTAAAAAGTCGACAACGTACGACCATGAGTGTGGGGGCAATCCCCTGTAAGTGCCAGATATGGTTAACCTGGGGGAAACATATACGGTCAAAGGGCTCTCACCGCCGTCAAAGTCACCGTTGGACCGAGATCGATGGGGATACCTATCTCGCTAGCGTTCTCCCATAGAGCAAGTTGCAGAAAGCTCATTATGGGGTACAGTGCTCCCGACTCGAGACTTTAGATTTGGTCCAATCAGTATTGACATGAAATCAAATACAGCAGAAACACACATGATTGCCACAATCCTCTCATAGGATTTCTGAGCACGACTGCCGACGCTTCCTCTAGCTTCCCGGGAAAGCCACCATATTCTTGACGCTTGGGCAGGTCTATTGAGACATTTGCTACCATAAGATTGTGCTGCTTACCTGTGAGCATTGTAATCAGGAGGTTGGCCGCCGCGTAAGCGCAGCTATATACCCTTCGCATGGTGCTCCCTATTGTGACCAGTTCCCACTCTCTCTTTGTATCACTAATCCCGATAGATGTGATGACGATCGATACAAGGCCGAGCGCTGAGGGATCACTCAGCCGTAGTAACATGTAACTTTGAGGACGATAGCCTGCCGTTGATCAAGGAAGTGAGCCCGAACAAAATCCAAAGGCGTGTACTGGAATTCCACACCACGTAGCATCTGTGCACCTATGTACGACAAGATCTATCAGCTGGTTTTGGCAGTAGCCGAGTACGAACTGATTGTTACCAGCATCAAATCTGCAAGGAAACTGACAGGACGAATCATTAGATATGAAATTCTTCTCAAGATGCGTAATGAGAGCTTTACTAACTTGGCAATGATAGTAAAGGTGTCATAGATCGCCCTTGGACCCCCATCAGAATCAACTGTGGGCGAGGCAGGAGAGATAGTCGGACTTACCCTTCCGCGCTGTGGAGCTTGTCCTTGGTCACATAGTTCCACATAGCACTACCATCCCCCGTCTTCAGAGCAATGTAGATGAAGGACATCTGGCGGGCCGTATCGTGTGTAAAGAAGACCCCACTTACTGTCACTACAACGAACAGTGATATGGTCGACCAAAAGTAGAGGCCGGGTGTTGGTTTTCTCCCTGTGGGATCATGCCCATCTTTTGCCAGAACGTTCATGTAAAGTATGAAGAGGAGAATGTAGAACCCTCGTGTGCCAGGTAGTCAGTACAGAGGCATTTGGTGTAAGAACTCCGATCGTTTACCGTAAGCCAGGAACATGACCTAGAATGTCGCTTCAGTAACGTACGCTGCGACATAAATTCGCGGAGGACTCACAGAAAACGTCGCAATCGGAAATACCACAACATGAGACAAAGAGAAGTACTCGGAGTACTCGAAATAAAAGCCCATGATTTCTGGAATGTAGTAGAGTGATCGCGGGGGTGATATTGAGACCCGTCCTCGTTTCAAAATGTCGTTCTCAGCGAGGTTACTTCGCCTAGGTGGAGCATCCTGATACCCAAATATATATGTAGTCTGCAATGCAGCTCATTCAAAAAAGGTCATGCACATGAACTCTAGTCAACTCCAGCGCACTCACCGGGAGCATCAATTAAGAGGCTTCATTTGATTCCCGAGCCTTGGCGTGGCGCCTACAGCACTACATGGAAGCTAGGTCGAAACTGAACAGCATTAATATACTTACTACTCCTGTGGGGGCACCGACGTATCATGATAAGGGCTGGAGATCGAATCAGTCATCCCATACGGAGCTCCGTGCTCACGATGATACGTGAAGGAACATTCAACACTCGCCGCCACTGGGCTTCGCTGAGTAAGAGTGACTGTATCTCACCTCCCCCAGTCTAGCCTCTTGCGCACGATTGGAAGGACGAGCTCCAATCTCATCTCTCGATGTGTGGACGGGGGGTCTGATCCAGTGCCGTGAAGTATTGATGGATAGATGAATGGTAACTGTAGAGTGTGTATGATAGATTCTCAATCAGCTCGACTGGTGTAGGGTTTTCTTGGGGTGAGGTGATGAGACTGACGATCGTGAGCCCAATATCACTCACGCAAGACCAGATTGAAACATGCCGCTGCATCTGATTTTTCTCGTATCCACTATCCACAATTCTGACACTGATGAACATAAAGAGCTGAGAAGGGCACCCAGAACAATTAAGCAGGCAATGAGAGCGCGTGCATAAGAAGAGCTGTCCTATCCCGCCCTGCGTTGCCGCGTAGTGGGTGACGAATAACAAATAAGCAACGGGGCCTCAAAGTGATGTATTAACACACGTGCATCACAGAATTGCTGATATTGTTGGTCGGAGTAGTGGAACAGTAGTGATCAACGATACACTAGCGCCAGTCTACGAGCGCTTCACCTGGGCCGCTTCCCCGAACGCAGCCAGATATCGGCGTGGGGGATGTCGATACTACAGGTGCACATTAGCGAGCACACCTAAACGAATATTGAGAGGGGCTCAGGATTCGCCTTCGGAGGGTATATTGGGGGTATTGCTCAGTCCGCACTCATGGCATCAGAGGGTATCATGCACCTCTTCCGACCAGAAACAGCCGAGGTTTGGCGAGAAGTTTTGGTCCGATTGGAGAGTGTATGAAGGGCTAGGGAGAAGGGCACATGTTATGAGTGCAGGGTGATTGGTGGAATAGGTTATTCGTAGGAAGACAAGGGTACCTGCGAGAATCGAGGCTGGGGTGAACCTATAAACTTTAGATCGCGGTCTGCAAGACTTACCTAGGCGATTATATCAGGTCAAGTCACCTTCCTTCATGAACGATTCCGGGACCGCTTGACCACTTAACGTCGTTTCGCCAACTTCGAAGGCCCGCAAAGTCAGATACTGCATTCGTACAGATTTCTGGGACCAATCGTGTTGCAAGATCCTCGATACAAGCAGCAAACCTGAGAAATACGTAAGACGACAAGCCAAAAGGTGGAAAGTACGGCAGACACACCCGAGGCCTGAGCGAGAGCCGATTGCACGACTAGTAAATTGTCCTCGAGCACGATCCGCGAAGCCAGCATCAGTAGGTCTATGCATCCGAGCCAGCCCAGCGGTATTCAGGCAAAGAGCAACGTCCAAGATCGAAAATATGGTCGGTTTGTCGTCGGAAGCATAGTAGCCATTTGGGGTGCCAGTCATCTTCTCGAAGCCCAAAAGCCAGGCTCTGTAGAAGATGACAAGCAAGCTGTTAGCAGAGCATTTGAAGACGAATGCGATTTCTCAAACTAGTCTCCTGGTGCGAGCTGATTTCGTAGTGACTGCAGGATACCATACCTGGACCACTACCGTTGAAACGCCGATACTGGCAGAAACAGAGGCTCTAAGCAAGTACATCAATCACAATTTGACTTTCTTTCTTCGTGCGTGAGGTGATTAACTCGACTAGAAAGTTGTGATTCTTAAAAAAAAAGAAGTTCAGGAGTCGAACACTATCGCACAAGAATACACGCGCACCTGTGGACCCTTGGTATCGTTCTAAACCCGTTTGTAATTGTCGGATCTCATCCAGATATGAGTCAAGCTCTGAAACCGTCTGTTGAGGATGTATTTTACGTGAGAGAGAAAGGTGTACGCACTTCGGATCTCGAACTGGCTTCAACTTTATTATTCAACAGGTCCATAGAGCGCAACAGTGCGCATGAGATTCTTTGTATTCCATGTATTCAAAATTGATTTCCGCAGTTCGTTGTAAACCAGGAAGGTTCCACGGCCATCTACGAGATGATTTTGAGGAGGTACTAAAAAGTTTCAGCGTGGTGGAGGTTGTTGCGAAAGAATCATACAACCGGGCCAGGTCCGCTCCTCTGGTGCCTGCCGGGCCCGATACCGTCAGAGCGCGGTCACCTGACCTAGGCTGTTCCCTCGACGCCCTCGACGCAGGCTGGGGTGGGCTGAGGTCCGGTCAGAACCTCAAAGAATCGCATTAAAAGGAGCGCATGTATGTCTACCTGAGGCAGCGTGGCAGATTCTTGCTTGGGACATCCGATAAGACACCGACCCCGAGAAGGCTTTGTGTTCAGAGATCTATTGAGCATGTATAAATACATCGACGAATGGTACTACTGCTACATACAAGAAGGAACAAAATGACAAACATGGCATAGGTTCTACGAAACTAGGTTGTTGATATCGATTCGATATCTTTGATTCCTGAGTCGCGCCAATCTAGACACACTCCCGATTCGAATGCAGAATAAACCCGTTCAAAGGGCCCTCGGTAGGGAGCTGCGAGAATGTAGGGTCGTTCCTTTTTCCTCATCACGAATGCGACTTTCCCCCTTCGAGTCCTCGGCTGTACCAGAAAGCTCGGACTGTGCCTCGACGTCTCGAGCTTGAGAACCAGTTTGAGCAGGAGTCGTGCCCGTTCCGGTAGTCAAGTCGAATCGCAATGTGGACAAGGTGTCCGCCTCTCGATTGCTATGGTTCTGCAGGTTGCTGAGAACTCGGCAGCGTACGATCATGAGTGCTGGGGCAATCCCCTGTGAGTGCCAGGCGATTGGTCAACCCGAGTAGATTGTGTATAATTAACTGATGCTCACCGCCATCAAGGTCACCGTTGGACTGAGATTGATCGGCTTGCCTATCTTACTAGCGCTCTCCCATAGAGCGACCTGCACAAAGCCAATGATGGGGTACAGAGCCCCAGACTCGAGTCTTTGGATTTGGTTATTACTTGTGAATCAATGAGTCGGTCGCCAAGACGCACATGATGGCTACAATCCTTTCGTAAAATCCACGAGTACGACTGCCAAAAGTCTCTCGTGCTTCCCTGGAAAGACGCCATATCCTTAACGCTTGGGTTGAATAGAGTCATGAGATCACGACGACAACACCACTTGCTGCTTACCTGTGAGCACCGTGATCAAGAGGTTAGCCGCCGCGTAAGCGCAGCCGTATACGCTTCGCATAGTGGTTCCTGCGGTGAGCAGTTTCCATTCCCTTTTTGTATCATTTAGTCCGACAGATTGAGCGATGGTTGATACAAGGCCAAGCGCTAGGAAATAACTCAGTGTTGGAAATACGAAACGGTCAGCGTAATAACTTACCGTTGATCAAGGAAGTGAGCCCAAAAAGAATCCACACCCGCCTGTTGTAATTCCAGACTACGTAGCACCTGTGTACCTTCCGGTGGCATGTACCATTAGCTGGAATCGGTAGCTGATTGAGAATACATCGTTACCAGCATCAAGTCTGCGATGAAGCTAACAGGGTGCATTAGTTGCCGGGATCCTTCTCAAGACGTGTTACGCTTCACTCACTTGGCAGTGATAGTAAAGGCGTCGTAGATCGCCCTTGAACACATCAGATTCGACCGTAAACAAGGTAAAATGCGAGGTAGACTTACGCATCTACGCTGTGGAGCTTGTCATTGGTCACGTAGTTCCGCAGAGAACTATCATCCCCCGTTTCCAGAGCAGTGTAGACAAAGGTCATCTGGCGGACCGTGTCGTGTATAAAGAAGACCGCATTAGCCGTCACAACGGCGAACAGCAATATAGTTGACCAGGAATAAAGCCTGGACGATGTTCTCGCGGAACGCCAAGGCTTCGCCAGGACATTCATGCATAGTATGAAGAGAAGGATGTAAAATCCTTGCATGGGTAGTCAGCGCAACTCTGGGTTTGAGGATTACGATTGTTTACCATAAGCCAGGAACATCACCTAAAATATCGCTTCAGTAACGCCTCCTGTAACCCAGATTTACAAAGGACACACCGAAAATGTTGCGATCGGATACACCACAACGTGAGACCAAGAGGAGAGCTCAGAGTACTCGAAATAAAGGCCCATGGTTCTCGAAGCATGAACCTCCCGGAAGAGTAGGGGGTGGACGTGTTCTTGAGCCTCGCTTTTGCTTTTATACATTGGGAGCTGGTATTCTGTGCAGGTATTAGAACCCCATGTCCATCATGAGACCTGAACGCACATTCCACGCTCCTCGTGGATGCACGCAGCTGCGAGTTCAGAAAAAGTGAATGGTAGTTGTAGGCGTGGGTACACGCCCAAAACAATTGTAAGAATAGCCAGACTCGTGTTGGAAGGCGTTCTCGGCTTGGGTCGACATGACTGACTTGAACCGTCCTTCCCCATATCGCTCAGAAGAACCGAACGGATCACGGCAACCGATGGTTATCATATCCACTGTACAGAGTCCCGGTGACTATAAAGATCCCAGAGGAGCGCTCGGAATGATGGAGCAGACGGTGAGAGCTCGTACAAAAGACGTGTCCTATCTCGCCAACGCATCGATATGTTGCTGCGTTGTAGATGGCGAGCAATAAGAAGACAATAAGGGCTGATAACCATGTATTGCGGACCGTATATCATACTTCGTCGAAAGGAAGGGTAGTGGTAGCGAACTGATAAACGCTGGCCTTTGAGCTCAACTAGACTCCTTCCCCCACAGTGGTATTATCGCGGTCATGTTGATGCTACGGACACATAACCGCCGAACGGGGTGGAAAGTGCACACAGCGGACGCTGGAGGTAGACACATTAAGAAACTTCCCTTCATGTCTTGATGTACAGGACTCACCATGACGAATAAGCCGCACCGAATATCTATTCCCCATGTCCTGCCTACTGCCGCGAGAACTCATCGATATCCGGAACAGCCCTCGAGCTCAACGTCAATGGACGGATGCTCCCGACCCGGCATAACAAAGGCAAAAATGCAGTGCCTTTGTTCCAAGGGCATTGATAGAGATGTCGGAATTGGGTCGCCATCAGAAGCATGACAATAGCTTCGAGGTGGCATTCGACGCCGTTGTATCCCAGGCTTCACATACGGTAAAAGAATCAAGCTCGAGAGTGAAGGCTTGAAGACCAATATGGTGAGAAAACTCACCGTCCTCAAGCCATCCAACTGTCCTTCTATGCTGATAATGGCAGGGTACTGGGTCGTCTCTGCTACTGCTGGAGCGACGAGTATCCAGCATTCGTTCGACGGGCAAGGAACTCTCGAGTATAAGGTCGCGACACGTATAGCTCACAGGTAAGCTATCGTTCATATAAGGCAGGTAAGTAAAATTTCTAGTGCCGAATGGGATTGATGTACGCACTCTCAAGCCCATCCTGGCTCCCTGATTCACCCTGCCACTTTAAGGTCCAGAAAATACAGAAAAACCCTATGAGGCCGTGGGTTAAGCGTACGTCAAGAGAGAACGAAGGCCATCTGCACTTTCCGGCCTAGCTTTAGTCTCATCACTGTAAATCTGGCAGTGTCCACAGAAAGTGATAACACACGCGATATCATTTCGGCGATGAGAGCCCGTGACCAACACTACCATGAATTTCGAGCAGCGTTTGGGACCCGAAAATCAGGTAGGAGTGATCATTAACGGCGGCATGATGGAGGTAGGGTGAAAGGAAGAGCGGCCCGGCCAAGTCCGCAAGAAATCAACTTTGGCGCTTGTTTGAGCGCTAACTTCTTCATCCATGGCTGGACACTACCTGTCGGTCGTGCATTTGTTCAATGCTGGCGCTCAGTAATTAGGCATGGACTCAAAGACGATCTATCAACGGGCCAATCCTAACCATTGGATGCTCATGGTAGACTGATTTGGCAGGAAGGATCAACGAGATTGCTCTGGCAGGGTCAGCCTGAGCTACCATTGAGAGCTAGTATTACTTATCTGGTTCACCATCCTCTATTTGAATACTGAGTCGTTCTCGAGTGGTCCTTGTCGATAATCGATTGGGCGAGGAAAGCTTTACCTCGGCCGCGGAAGAAAGCCTCCCTGAAGGCCCGGATCAATTTATTATTTCTTGATGTAGAACGGCCAAAGCAGGGTGCATCGTTGATTACGCGTGCCAAGTGAAATAAATACCCCAGTTCTTTCTCCCCCACCATCATCCCATGGCAACTTCAACAGCTTTGCGTCCTCTCCTCGTCGTAGCAGGTGTTGGCGGAGGCGTTGGTACAGGTGCTGCCGCTGCGTGAGTAATCGCTTCAATGATATTGCTGGCTCAGGGCTGAGCGCCGATTGCGGACACGAATCTAATAGGAGGCTCTTCGCGAAATCTGGTTATGAAGTCGCGCTCATCGCTCGGAATGCCAACTCTCTTCGGGAACTTTCAGACCAGATCAATTCAATCCCAAATCTCAGCGGCAAGGTCAGTCCAATCCAACGTATCGTGGAATAATGAACAATGGACGTGAACTTGAACTCTAATTCTTCTAGGCTACGCCATTTACCGCCAATTCATACTCGCACAATGACATGAAGACCGTTTTCAACGAGATATGGTCTCATTATGACCCTAAGCAGACCGCCTTTCGTGCAGCCATCTACAACATCGGCCACGCCGTGTTCAAGCCTTTCTTGGAAACATCACTAGAAGAATTCAAGACCGCTCTTGAGGTCAACGTCGAAGCTGCGCACGCGTTTTCGTTGGAGGTCATCCCAAAGCTTCTCGAAAATAGGGACAATGAGATCTTTGAAGCTGATGGGAAGAAACTGGAGGGTGGAAAGGGGTCGTTGATATTCACGGGGGCTACGGCAGCGTTGAGAGGCGGCAGCATGACAAGCGCGATGAGTGCATCGAAGGGTGCAAACAGGAACTTCAACCAGAGCCTCGCGAAGGAGTTTTGGCCTCAAGGAGTGCATGTGAGGATTATCTCTATTTCCGTGAATTATGATTGACCCCGGTACTCGCTACCCAGGTTGCTCACGTATGTCGACTGACACGCCTGAGAGGTATCTACAAGCTACTACTAACCTGATCTACCCTTACAGGCAATTATAGACGGACGTTAGTGCCCCTCCTCTCTCCATCCAAGTAAAAGCTTATGTGATGTCCGTTGATAGGCATTCAAGGCCAATATTCGGAAAAGGGACTAGATCCCGAGAGCATTGCCCAGGTCAGCATTCCGCGTTATCCTGGATTGACCATGGCTCAGGACACCTTCATGTATAGGCATACTTCAACCTCGCAAGACAAGAACGCACGGCCTGGACCTGGGAAATCGATCGTGCGTCTTCCTAGTTCGCTGTCTCTTGTGTTTCTCTTGACGATTGTCCAGTGCGACCCGCTGAAGAGACTTGGTAAATGGGGTTCACCTCACAAACAGTTCCTGAAAACACGTACGTTTGGGGGTTGAATGACACCGGGGCTACGTCAGTAGACGGACTGGTTGCTTGCTATACCCGACGTATCATAAAAAGAGTGGATTATGTTAGTGTACATGCTATTATACAAGCATCTCCTGGCTTTGCTTTTGTGTTCTCTCTGTCCGTTCACCAAGATCGAACGATTCACGATGTGGTGTTCCAAACACCTCTCTCAATGTTGTGATCTGGGATCCTTCGTCTTCTCCCCTCCGAGCTTTCTCGAGCCCAATTCTCCTGAGATGTAGGATAAGTCGACAACAAAGCACGGTGTGCGTGGCTCGAAGGGGGCTATATCGTGGAGAGATGGTTAGAACGAGCGAACAACTGTTTATACGGGCAGAACCAACCTGTCTAGCTGCAACACCCGATTCTGAAGGTTCGAATCGTTAGCGGCGAGGGGATTACCCACGAACAATGAGTGACTTACTGGATCAATGCTCAGCAGAACCACATCGGCAACAGTGACACCTAATAGCGCGTCAGTGAGAACAACACGTTCGAGAGGAAGGAAAGAGAGGTAGTTTCACCCACAATATATACAAAGATAGAAATAGACGCCTGTTCGGGGGTCAGACAACCTAGTCTTTGTTTCGAGGGGATTTTTACGCGTTTACTGACCACATTCATTGAACATCTTCGCGACTCGTCTGACCTGAAAGCTTCCGGCCAACTGAACTGCCTTCCACACCGTCAACACAATGATGACTGGGATAAAAAAGGCGTGAGATCTGGTGGGCATTCGAACTAAGATCAGACGGCATAAGTACCTGTCTCACCGGCCAACAAGCCTGTGTAAGACACGAAACGGATTGGGCTTGTCCGCGATAGTTCACAACCCTCAACTAAGGTCGGTTTGGCTAGATTCCCGGTGCCTGGTAGTCAGCGTGCTGCTGATGGGGCGAGGGAAGGATCATCCTTACTTGAGAACGTCTTTGACCAGCGTATTGCTGCCCATGTGGCGATCCCGCCAACGATCTACTCTCGAAGTGTGATCAGTAACCACCAAGAGAGGACTTCCGAGCCCAAAAACACGAACGTACAAACCAAGAGAGCCCAAACATGGCCAGTACCCTCCGGGATCTTTTGCACAGGGTGTACGTCCATATCATGAGGATCACTTGGAGATGATTGATGAGGGCGGCGACACATTTAGCCATCATGTATCCTGCCAACCAAACGACGAATAATTGAATGGGAGAAACTCACTCGCACATATGCCGATTCCAAATCCGGAGAATACTGGGATGATTTAGTTAAGCGCGGCAGGGGATAAACGAAAGGCCCGGCTCACTGGTGTTAAACGATGACGCATCGTTTCTACAATTCTTTTCGAAGAATCAGACACTGAGATTCGTCTACACGGGGAGTAGATCTCACTTCGAAGTCGCGAATTTGTTCTGTGTAGTCGAAATGTGACATGGTCAGCGGAGAAGGACATTAGGACGGGCCTAGGAAGAAGGCCCACTTTTGAAGGCCATGATAGTGTCGACGAAGGTACTGTAACGCGTGTAGATGAACAGAATTTTGATTAGCCCCCATTTTGAGAACCACACGTAGGAGATCTAGACGAAAGCTCGTTAGAAGGTTTTCGTGCTAGGGAATGGTTGGGGACGTACCTCGTAGGGGATGCAGATGAGCCAGTCATATGTCTTCCAGGTGTCCGTTAGCACCTGCACAGAGCTTCAAAATACTACTCCATCCGTACCAAAATTGTAAGGAGCGACGCTGTGCGGAAAGAATGAAGCAGTTAGCTAAAATAGAGAGTGCAAGCCTAGGTTTTGTCACCTTTGATATACTAGTCAAGAATTCTCGTGAGTTGAGAGGTGCAAAAGAGAAACGAAGAACTCACGGCCTGGGTTTGGAGGTCGGAGCTGATAGCTAGGGCGGCTAACGAATGTTGATCCATAATGATGGCGTCCTGCGCGAAGAGAGATTCAGGCTTTCCCATACCAAAGACTATATATCCCACCATCATTGGATTCCGTCTTCCATCAATCGAGGCACTGTAAGGACTTCTTCCGCATTGCCACGCCACTGGAGAGATCATTCCCCATTGTTCGAATGAATGGAAGGATGCAATCACGCTAAAAAGCACCGCATGTAATGCATCATAGTGCTCGTGATGAAGATGGCCAGTCCCTAGTCGCTCGGGCCTAAAGGAACTGTCTTCTTGAATGGCTAGAGGTTGTATCGGAGTATCCTAAGGAATGAAAGGAAATGGAAGGATTCCCAGATTGAGGTCCATATCATCAGACTGGCTCGAAACGGGAGATCATGGAGAAGAACGTGCCTTAGCTACGTTAGAGCCAGAGGCTGGAAGACTGCAAAGACCACACTGCCCAAGATACCAAAACAACACACAAGGTCTCAGATCAAGCCGTCGTTCTCTGATTCTGACGGGTCTCGAGCATTTGATGTCTGATACTAATCGACTCCAAGTCTGAGAATGATTATATTAGAACAAAAATCCACTTTTGACCGCATAGGATTCTTCAATACCTACTGATGATGGATCTGTGCATCTACATCAGGCGGTATTATCTGTTGGTACAGGTATACTTCGGCCCTCTCGGATAGGAGACTTCTTTTTCGAACGAGTTACACTGATACGTATTGGGGCCTCTAGGTGTGCTCGCGACTATGCTTATTGCAGGAAAAGACAGAAACTACGTTCGGGTCAGTGTTAAGTAGTATACAACCATCGATAAAGATAAATCACTCACCAGATTTGATTCAAATTCCGAACACGACACGACCATAATTCAGCTCTCACTGGCTAACACCAACCTCAGGTCCCAGCGAAGCCGAGACAAGCCAGCTTCCACCAACATCAAGTTGGTTATTGAGCAGCAGGGCGGTACGAGCGACCGGCGTTAGTACTCATGTAAACACATCACCATTGAGAACAGCCGGTTGTTAGTTTCCAAATTGAACCTGTCGGATAATGAGACCTACGTGAGCACACACATCAAGGAGTGGCCCTAATGACGATACGAGCTTCTACGGCAGAATAAACGAGATTTGAAGTCGGCGGGTGGAGGTGGTTTAGAATGGAGGGGCGAGCCAGTCACGACGCATCCCGCTTCGTCATTTGAGATGACTAAGATAATTGGACCCGAGATCGCCGATTGTAGCAGTGGCACTCCTCGCGGTGATAAATAGCCTCGCGCAGCGAGACTGTACCCAGACTACAGCTACCTCTACTTGTATCAAATTTTGTAATTTTCGTGCTTAGCTCAGGATATGTGTCTAGTGCACAAAGAAGTCTCATTTCGTATTCAGATCCATCTTTGTACACTAGATTCAACCCACCCTGACCACGAAAAATTGCAAAAGTTACAAGCAGTATTGAGGTAGCCGTGATAGTAATGTACCTAGCTGAGGGGCCTTTCAAAAGCTCAGAATATGAGCAGGAAACTGAGATACTGTAGGTCAAGATCATATGGGCATGGCTCTCACCAGCCCGATCCTACCTACTAAGACCGACGATAAGACAGTGACCGTTGAATGAACGAACGTATTGAAAGGGAGAGCTGCTCGCCCGTGTCCTGAGGGTCAGAAGTCCGTAATCCCGCCCGCCTCCCGAGTACTTTATGTACACACGAAGAATAGGTATAGATTATAGTCGACTAATACGATACAACGGGTAGATCGAAGGATGTCATTATACATCAGTCTCATAAAGGTCGTGATAGAAAGAATGAAGTCCAGAAGCTCAGATCTGGGGCTAGGGTACCAGATTGTACACTAGTCCTAAACACCGCCGTCTCGTCACACCATGATCACCCCCAAAGCCACAGCGAGGGACGACATCCACACTGAATTGAACCAGCGCATTCGGTCCGCAGAGTTTGGTGTTGTCGATGGCCTGAACGAGGACGTTAGTAAAAGTTGAGATAGCTAACCAAAGACATACTGGAACCCGTTCAAGATGTCCGCTGTTTTGAACGCCTCCCCGTCCTCCACAAAATCCAACAATAAGAAATTGGGATTCCTGCCCTGTGCAAGCGGCGCACACCCTTGGACATTCGCCATGATTCTGCGAGGTTTGAAGGTTTGCGACGATCAGTAGGGAAAGGAGGTAAACTCGACGTACGAATTGACGCTGTTCGTCTCATCTGCGTTGATTGGGTCACTTATGATTACTCCAGGTCCAACAGGGAGGATATTCCGGTTCAACGAGTGGTTGATCATGTACATGTGATCCGCTACGCTAAGAGGACCCCACATTCGGTCGATGGAACAGGGAAACGATTCATCTGTGACACTGTAGGGGGTTTCCCAGATCTTGGTACACAACTCGATTAATAACTTCCAAATGAAGAGAGGTTGAGACGCACCATCCGGAACTCGGGAAGGATAAAATCTACATCCTTGTCAGGATAATTGTCAAGGAAGACCACTAACCGTCTCCCGCTACTGATCATCTCGCCTAGTGTCGGCCATTCAGAGTATTTAAGTGGTACATGGTCGGGAATGAATGCCATCGGGGTAAGGCCTTCCTCCGGGCAGAATGTCAGCTTTTACATGACATAAATGACGGAAGAGACGACCCTCACCGGCTTCACCGAAGATGGGCTTCCAAACCTCGTTCACTGGTTGCGCCTCCGGGTTTGTGAAGATAAACGTTAAGACTTCGTCCGGGTGATTGTCAAGGAAGGTCTTGACTGTCTTCAAGTAGTCTAATACGAGTCCTCCGTCGAATAGGTTCTAGGCGTAAAAGAAAATTCGCGAAATGAGACAGCGAGCTCGCTTAAGAAGCTTACGCAGCCTAAGAGCGGATAAGGCGGTATTCGGCTTTAGTTCAAAATAACGAACGCACTCGTATGACAGAAATGTAGTCCATCGTCTTCCCTGCACAGTACACGGCACGGTTTCAGTACCGGTGATTGAACCTCATCCTAGAACCTCACATATGAGATTGTGCTTGTAACAGCCTGACACCCAAATCAAGCTGAGAACTGATATTCAAACGTTGATCGCGAGCTACTGTAATATGTCGTCAACTCCTGGCTCAAAGAGAAGAGAAGGACGGCTTACGCGCCAACAAGTCATCGCTGAACGCAAAGGAGTCGTGCGATCCGATGAAGGTAACGTTAGAATACCGCCTTGAACACAACTCAGCACGACCATTGCATATCGGTGCCCTATTGGAGTGTTGTCATCATTTGGAGCTCCTATACGCTTCGATAGACAGTGAACCTTCTTCTGAACGGCAGAGCGAGAGCATAGGCTGCGCAGACAATATGGAGTAAGGCCAACCACCACAAGCACCTCATCGACATCGACGAAGACGCAAGAAGAGACCCGGAATGGTCAGATGTGCTCGTATTTATATCGTTCCTGATTGGATCTTCTATTTCAGTCCGCTAAGCTCCAATCGTGTTCTCAGCCAAAGAGGTGAAGGAAAATGGGAAGTCAAAACTTACAATACGACCCTTGCTCTTCCCCTGTTCTTGGGCTCGTTTTGTTTTGCCTGTTTATAAGCAGATCGTTGAGACCCTTACTATATATGGTTTGCAACGGGTCCTTAGGAGACCGCAATCAGCCAAAAATATATATCATGCATCAGTAAAGCAAGTCGTACCATGTCCGTATTCGACATCTATGGCCAATAGAGTCCACAGGCAGAGTGAGGTCGACCTCATGACGGCGGTGGGAAAGGAAGAAGTCGAGCAGCGTGACGCGTTGACCCCCTTCTGATCATCATCTCTGACCATGACTCCCTACCGCTGCGACTTGGTACCCACGCACGGCATTTCTCTCGGTTTGGCTCTATTGCCACCAGGATTCTCGACATCAGCATATGGATGTTCACGAAGCTCAGAAGGCGACATGATTCATGAAGCGAAAATAGCTTCGAATAAAAAGGTCCAACAATGACTCCAGACTGGTCGTCAAGAAACCTCACGGACAGAGCCAACTGCGATGCAGCATTTTTCTCGAGTTCTTGCTGCATTTTCTCTTGCGTCCTGGGCTCTCGGCTCGGCCGTTCCTAGTAGAAGGTGCGAATTTCATTATTTTCCACTCGTCGAGAGGTTCCGATAAAGAGGAATCCTCTGTTAGAGCATCAGTATGCAATGGACACGCAGAGCTCTGTTCGCGCAGCTACGGAAGTGTAACCTACCTAGGATCCCATGATTCCTTTGCATTCAGCGATAACCCTCTCGCTCGTGAGTGTGCCATTCTGAGGTCGGATTGCGACGAGAAACTGACAAAAAAAAAGTTGCGAGAACTCAGGAGGTTGATATACCATCGCAACTGAACCTTGGCGTAAGGTTTCTTCAAGCCCAAGCCCATATGTTAGTACTCCGTTCTCTCTGGTACTCAGACTTCCAATCTTCTCGATCAGGAATGACGGACAGCTGCACTTTTGTCATACCAGTACGTCGTGCCTTTGAACTTGCTCCAAGCCTCCTTTAACCCTTTGATCAGGCTGCGTGCGTTGTATTCCAACCAGGACTGCCCTATCATTGACGCCGAAGCTCGTATAGATACTCTTCGACGGTGGTCTCGTTGTGAACTACCTCAAGGAAGTCAAAACCTTCCTCGACGCCAACCCTAACGAAGTCGTCACTCTCCTCTTTACTAACCCTGAGGACGTCTCTATTACGGACGTATGGAAGCCTGTCTTTGACGACTCTGGTACGTGGTTATCATTTGAGTGAACCTTTGGCCTTCCCGCATCCTATTCAACCAACCCACAGGGATCACTCCACTCGCATACGTTCCCCCTCATCAACCGATGGCTCGGTTCGAATGGCCTACACTCGGCGAGCTCATCGATAGTGGCAAACGCGTGATTGTTTTTTTAGACGCAGGTGCGGAGGACGGAGGTGTTGACTTTATTCTCCCAGAGTTCACGATGGTGGGCGAGCTTTTCCTTTTTCAACCCATCCGGGGCTAACTGCACTCGCACAGATCTGGGAACCGCCCTTCAGCTCGACGGACCCCAATTTCCCATGCAAAGTCGACCGTGTTTCCGGGCCTCTATCGCCAGCAGACCACATGTACATGCTGAACCACAATTTGAATGCAGAAGTCATAGATGGTGTGCTCATCAGTGATAGAGTTCATGCTCCGACGACGAATAGCGTCGATTCGTGAGTGTCCTGTCCGTGTTGCGGACTCGTGCTCAAGCTCTTTCCTCTAGGATCATGGCCGACGCAAACGGATGTGAGCCTCTTGCAGACGGACATGCGCCGAACTTTGTGATGTTGGACTATGTTAATGTTGGGGAAGGGACGAAGGCGGTGGATCAGTTGAATGGGTTCTAGCCTGCTATACATTGATTCATTTGGGCAATCGGGCCTTGAAAATTTGAAACTGTCGAACGAGAATATCAAGTACCGGATTTTGGACGAGACCTCGTTGATTTATGTGAGTGGAACTACCTGTGACAGCAAAATGTTCAAAAAGACTCTCGGGAGGCTCCCTCGGTAGCTTTCAACCATGCGTCCCGGGTCTCTGGCTGAATCATTCACGGCTTTGAGCATCCCTGTAGCCTTCCTCGCAGTGGATTGTTCCGCGATTTCTATCATTACTTTTCGACACGATTCCCCCCGCAGCTGCCACCTTCTCTATTCTTATGTGGGGAACATCCACGGTCTTTTATCGGATCGGAACAAGTAACGCTGCGATCCTCGCCTCTCGAAAACCATGTCAATGTAATTTCAGAACTGAAATAGTATACTCAACTCAAGACAATCGGCCCTTGGAAGCAATCCAACCGGCGTCGAAGCGAAACACTCTTGAAACCCGACCTGGCCTCGAGGTTTAGCGGTGGCGACACGAAAGTCCCGTCCAGTAACCCTCTTTCTTCTAGACAGTACATGGGGGCAGGAAACAGACTTGAGTCTCTTCTTCCCCTCCATCCCTGGTCTTTCACCCAGTGGCAAGCCTCCACGAGCATTTCTCAGATCGAGGTTCTTCACGATGAATCCCTTGTGATCCTCGCCTCTCAAGGATTCGTGAGTCAGGACCAAGGTTCATCGGCTAACCTTAGAACGACTTACGTTCAAGGGTTCCTTCCTCAATGTCACATGTAAGTAGGCCGTTGTTCCTTTTAAGTACAGTTCGATGGCATTCCGGGCACGGGAGGGAGGACGAGAGGCCCTGGGCAGTGGGCGGTGGGCTAGTAGAGATACAGATGTCCTACGGTATTACAATCCCGAGTTCTTAGTTCACTCTATGCGGAGATGAGAACAAAAGAGTCAACACCTGGTAAGCTGTTTTTCAGTTCCATTCTGAGAGTCATTGATTATGACCACGCAGCCACCGACGCTAAAACACATTAGGATGAACTAGTGACGTTGTGCCGTGGGCAGTTCTCTCAAAGCTCTCGATGGACTCAAGGTAGGTTTTCGAAGCGCTGGGTATCGAAGGCTGACGCAACCAAAAGCTTGAGAGTAGACATTATGGCCGTCAGTACGGGCGTCGGGAAGCTAGTCGCCGATATGGTATTAAAAGTGTGACACGCCACAACTCCTTTGGATAGTTGAGTTCATCTCCGTCTCGGTATCTAATGTCAAAGCTGGGGCAGTGGCTGAGTGCCCAGACTCTCATCTAGGTCCAAGATCTCGCCAAGTACGAAGCGACAATGAAACGGTAAGCATTGTCTAGGGTTTTTAGAGTGGCTCCGTCGATCCGTGTGCCCATTGAATATTGAATATTCAGCAAGTCTAGGATCTGATTGTCGAATTGAAGCTGAGAGATGGAAAACCGGAGAGTAATATGCTCTTCTTCGTCATTTTTGTCGCCCACCTGCGCTTTGCCGTTCCCATCGGTCTGCTGTCCCAAGCTGTGAAGGTTTCGAGGAAGTAAAACCCCTTATCAAATTGGCAGAACGGAAGATACATATTTCTGATGAGTACTCCGCCGAATGTCCGTCTCGGGCGGAGCGCGCAGTTGTGGAAGGTTATGTGCCCGTTCGTTCTCGAGAAGACCGCAGGCGGAGCAATCATAGTGATACGGATATATCCCCTCATGTACCTAGAAACCTCATAGAAACCCGTCAAAACTCGTAAACGCGGCTTCTGGATCTATAAGCGGAGCTCGCGGTTTCAGATAGCTCTGGTAAGAGCCACCTCACACAAGGAAGACAAATATCGCTCTCCATTTTTCGAGAAATACCGCATGATGCATGTTACGCCGTTCACCGAGCTAAAGTTGAGGGAACACTCGCAAGGCGCCGCCAGATTTACCGAGTATCGAACACAAGACCAAGTACCTGGCCGTTCCTTACAGCCCTTCCTAGCATCCCGCTGACGGCGGAGATGGCATTTTAGCAGGCGTTTCTAGTCACATTGGGGAATCATCGAGTTAAGATTCGAGGCCCTGAAACAACGAATAGCGGCGAAGTTCGAAGTGTAAACGCTGACAACAGTCGTATCGCTTGGAGAATTGTGGGTTACCGTGGCAATTTAAAGCCTCAAATGTCGTTATAACCTGCATGCAGTGACTCGTGGTAGAGGGAGGGGCACGTATTCCCACATGACATGACATGAAAGCCGATGATGAACCTGGAATGACATCTATACTATGTGGTGTATTTACGACGTAAAGATCGTGAACAAGAAAGTCTGGGTGGCATTATCGATTATTACATGGCTTTCATCTACCTGCGATTGAGCGGTGCCGCCATGAGAACGATCATTGGTCAAACGAGGAGGGAAGACAGAAGAACCACTCATTAGTATGAGGTCTTGATCGAGTATTCAATAAGGCCCGGGGGCCGTCACAACTGTCAATAAATCAATAGGCGTCCGACATAGCGCACCCGGCTCACGCTTCCAGTGTCCAGTGGCGATAAAGAAGGAACAGGGCTGGTAGCAGCCACAGGGACCTCGGGAATTCCCGAGGAATAAGTAAGTACGACTCGGATATTACCACGATCAACTTCCGCTCGATCAACGTTTCTGAAAACTGTCCTTCGAGTTTTGGACACTGAACAAGACTTGCACGTGAGAGTAGCTCGCATGAATATCAATAGTATACGCGTACAACTCGGATCCCATAGAACGTGCATCCCAGATTCTATAGGATATTCCGGAAGCCTTGTTTTGAGGCATGAAAGGGTGCATGTACGGTTGCAGTGCGGCGTCCTCATGGCCCCCGCTCGCTCGTATGTATATGAGAGCTCGATGGACGAGTCCTAGCACGGCCAAACGGAAGCGGGGATATGAGGTGTAAGAAGGTTACTAGCCCAGCTTCCTCCTCTTCATCTGAGACGAGTTTGAGGGTAGGCAAGCGGATATTGTTGCACCCACGCTTGCGCCCGTTTTGAAGATCCGAAAACACAGTCTCGAGAGCATGACGGACCTCACTATGCCGTCGCTACATCGGTAAATCGGAGGGAACACATTTGAAGCGCAGCATACGGAGAAAGGGTAAAGAACTGTAGGGTCCAACTTCAAAACCCGTCATCGAGGACCACAAGACGTGTCTGTGGGCGGTATGACTTCTATCGTTTCTGGGTGCGTGTGTAGCTTGATTTACATTCTGATACACTCCAATTTTGGTCCAAACTCCCGGGGACCCAAAATGGGTTGCGACGCGATGCGCAGTCTGTACCTATTCAGGTGTCCCCGTCCCTCTGGTCGTTCTCACGGATGAGCCACAATCAAATTTGAGACACAAAAGTAAGGGCTCTGGATATTTGGTTTCCGCCGTGCGAAGCTGTCCGTCCCGAGTTGTTGTGTTCATGGAGCCTCAATCTTTGATGGGAGATGTCATATGTCAAAGGCTACAAAATAGTATCTGTACTCCCCAATTCATCGAGTATCACACAGAGTTCATGCCGGGCTTATATAGTACCTTGCTCCTCTATCGACCCGTAAGTTGACTCGTTTGTTACTCCTTAGTACTCGATCCTTTGCTCCCGGACATGGACGGTCTTGGAGGCGGACCCCAAATGATGAATTACACTCCCACAGCTTGGCTCGGTCTCGGTTTGGACCAGCCTGCCAAGGCTCATAAGCTTCTCAGATGCCAGACGTTTCAGAACATCCCTCCGTCCTCGAATTGTGACTTAAGGGTCGCCGAGAATCAAAGCTGGCTGATTGACGTCGGGGGGAGACGGCGATTGGCAGAAGTAAGATCGACAGGAGGGGGTATCAGGATATGGTACGTACGCGTTGTGTGTCGTGTGAGCATGAACCTCATTTTCGGTTGCGATTACTTTAGCGTCTTGAGAAATGGTTCGAATCAGGTATAGGATAGTCAGGACACTGGAAAGGAAGAAAAACGGTGGCTGAAGCCTGTAGCTTGCAACAACACGTCGAAGTTAGTTGAGGCAAGAGCAACTTGCAGACAGGATTTGAGCTCGAATCAAGGTTGTAGGACCCAGCACCGCGTCCCGTATTCTATAGCGCCCTGGGGCCACAACCCGGTTCAGGGGGGTGTATCTCCTCTTTTGACTCACGGGCGGCGAGTTACACGGACTATCAAGCCCTGGCGCCGCAGAGTTAAACAGATGTGAGGCGAGGCCGTCTTCGCCTTCATGGCTGCTTTCTCTGAGTCTTGACACGATACAAAGTTCATTTCATTAGATCAGGTAATAGTACATATTATCCCCTTCCCAGCTCGCACTCGGTTTCAAGTGCCGAATACGGCCCCACAAGTCTCGTCCTTGCATACCCCGCTTCCCTCTCTTGTTCTACCTTACAGTGACCAAAAGCCTCTGAACGTGTGAATTTTATGAGTTCTCGGAAGTAGGATCAGTGAGCTACAATCTCGACACCTGCCAACAAATCAGAATGTATTTTCTCCCTGTGACTAGCCACGATATAGTGATATCCTCATTCCCCTTCTTACCAAGGGTTTTGGCAGGCTAGCGACGTTCGCGATTAGACCTCGGGACAGGATGAGATTATCCCGCATCGTCCGTCAGTCAAGGAAAACCCGTAGCTGACTCGAGTACGTGCAGTACGTACGGAATTTGATTCATAGGTACGTATGCAATATTTATATACAGAGCGAGTCATAGGTATGTAAAAAGTGCAGGCAGGCAGGTAAGGAAGAAGGTACAAGGCAGGCATCAGAACGTATGTAACTAGAAATTATTTTTGTCCCGATCTAGATTCCACACGCTATGGAGTGTCGACGATCCATTGACGGCGAACAAAACTGTGTATCGTTACCGTGTACACATACTCTTCTACATTTGGAAACGGGGAACGGATACGAGGGCACTGAGACAGATGGGCCAACCCACATAACAGCATTGCCACGAGAGTACATTTAGGATTGTGAGGCTTTGACCTTTCATTCACGCTCTCTTCCGGAGGGTGTGTCATGAGAGCCCGTACAGCCGGCTACAAACAGAGTCAGCCACGCAGGGACCCGATTCCCAGTAGGAGGCGTAGTTGAACTTGAATAGAAAGAATAAATGGCAAACGCCGAAAATATTAGAGCTACCGGCCGGAGATTACCGCGATCAAACTCCGCGCTATGTCAGTTATTTGATCGGCGTTCGTTGAAGACCCCAAAACAGCTTTGAACTCAGTTTTTGATCGCCGTCTACCATGTACTCGGAAGGCCTCAGTCGATCCCTGGACTTTCACAGACAAAGTTTTATTAACACCCGCGAAGTATATATACCTAGGCACTCCTGTTCATTTCGACCTTTTCATCCCCCTTCCCGCTGTCTCTTCCCACTACGCTCAACACCCATCGCCGGTGGGTGAGAAACAACTATGCCCCTACGATTTCAAAACGGCATTCAGACCTATATTCATCATTACGATTCATCGCGACACCGAACTCTTGTGGATCTTCCCAACGAACTTATCGACGAAATTGCTTTTCATGGGGCTTGCCCGGAGTCAGATGGGAATGATACGACAACGGGAGGACTGCTGGGACTACCGTGCTCGCTGACGTCCTTGCTGCTGACGTGCAAGAGGGTATATTCAGTACTTGTGCCATCAAATGGAGGAGGAGGGGCAGTATGGAGGAGAATTTTTCGCCATAAGTTTAGCTCAAGTGCCGTCGAAAGGCGGTTCGGGATGGCGGGGAAGGGTGGTTGGGGAAAGAAGACTGGCGTCCGCATTACCAATTCCGACTACCGCTTTCAACTCAAGCTCTACGTTCGCGCCCTGAGGGATGTTCAACAAAGAGCGGCTTGCCTCAATAACAATGAAACCTACAACAAAGCGTTAGATGAGCCTATACTTTCTTCTCCGGATGACGAATCGCAAAGCATTGAAGAGCTCATGTGGGTCCTATGGGTGATGTGTCTAGAGGATGATGGGATCAATCGCCTTCAGCTGGACTTGGTGGGCGCGTATGGGTGGGTCGAGGCCTACATTCACCGCAGGCTCAACGACGGAGCGGAGGAGAACCGAGGATGGCCATTGGACAATGCCGTCAATAGCTGCGCGCTTCACATATTTTGGTATTTGACCACGAAGGGTGAGTCGCATTTTGCTTTCACTTTATTTTTGGAGCTCTTTGTCGGGATACATCGGAGCTTTTGAAGCTCTAGCGTTCTTCCCGACCTATTCGATGCCGATTTGGTCAAGGCTTCTTCCAGTACAGATTGTATTGGCGGTCCATCGTGCGCGGTGTAGCCTGAGATCCCTCAAGACCTAAATTTGGTGTTGCTTGGAGGCGCGTCAGTACACGTGTGATTCACACGTGTAACGAAGTACTGGCCATTCACCTCATCTGTGTTCTACAATTCATTTCGTTCAACCCACGCTGAGCATTTCCTTCTCTTCAGATCGCCTCTTTTCGGAATCTTCTCAGTCCCGAGAAGAAATAGTCCGACTAGTCTTACCCTACGTTACGGCCCCGTTCCGATACACATCTACCTTTGTTCCGCCAAATCATTTCAGAGTACCTGTGTCATCAGAGGACCCCTTCGCCGCGGCGCCAAATGTCCTTTATCAATCCTCGTCCTTCCCCATCGACCTTGCCAAACCGATGCACAGCATGTCAGAGTCTGCCGTTCATGGTCCTTACCCGATCTACCTCTCCCCAACCGAGCGAACGTGGAACCACATCTTCTACAACCGTCGGATCCCAATGACCATACCTCTCATCACCGAAGCTGCCAAACTTGTCTACGCTGCGCGTCGAGAGCTCTGGAAAATTCACGTTCCAGAGGGTGCCAGATTTTTGAGGACGAGATGGGAGTTCAACCAGCTGCACGGGTATGGGCCGAGTCGTGGAAGAACAACTCCGAGGGAGGTAATGCCTACGTTGGAAGACTTCGACGAATTCAATGACTGCTTGCTGGGCGGGGAAGCGGGTGATAGAGATGGCCATGTTGGCGTTGTGGAAACAAGATCGAACAAATGGAGGGCGAGAGGAGGGGGAACGGCGTTAACGAGGGTTCCGACGGTTTGGTACCGCTCTCGGTCGTCGTCTTCACCTTCGGCATTGGCACCCTCACAATATTCTCCTCTTCGACTGAGCGACGTCGTCTCGGTAGAAGAGTCGCCATGTCAAAGTCAAGACTGGGACAAGGACTGGCAACGACTGAGGAGCTGCTTGAGTTGGTCGGAGGAGCTTGATATAGACTCGGATGTTGAAGGAAACGAAGACGTCGAGTCTGGCTACGGATCAGAGGATGACAGTAACCACAATAATGGCCTTATTCATCCTCTTGAGTCGCACTCGACCACTACCTACGTTTCAGGTGATATGGCGGGCTTGTGGGTAGGCAAGTTGTTCGTGAGTTTTCTTGTTTTTCTCTCTATGCTCTCTTGCTGATGCTCTTTCTGGTAGCTCCCTTCTGAAACCCACTTCTCGGCCTTACTCAACGGTAACCGACTCCCGCTAAACTTCAACGAAGCCACCTTAGGCCCACTCGTCTCAGTGCCAGTATACGTGAGGCTGCGCGAGTATCGTTTGGAGCGAAGCGGGGGAAACGATCCACGACCACCTGAAGGTCCAATGTCAAATGGGTGGTTTCCATGGGGGACCACCTTCCACGAGTCAGAAGCAAGGGCTGTAGTCTCCGTCCCTGCTGGCTCACAAGCAGGAACAAGGACTGAAGACTTTGTTTACCGAGCTGTCTCGCCCGTCGACGACAGGCACCTCCCAAGCTCAACCGACGAGGACACTATACTTATTGGGCAGACCGACCCACGTCATGGCGACGCATGGCATCCTTACAGATTCTTTGGGAGGGTCAGGCGGTGGGATGGGTGCGTTTGTTTAATCAGAGTCCCCTTGGGTTTAGAAGTGAGTAGCCTTCCCGGCTGTCTTCGAGTCCGCCAAAGAACTTAACCGGCCTGTTACTTCTCAGGAAGACGATGTTTCAGGGACCTTTGCAACCTCCACGACGATGACAACAAATGCCACGACGCCCACGACTATAAGGGCGAAGCCGACGATCATGTTTTACGGCTCTCTCGTTGGCGGTGGGAGGAACTTTGTGGGGAACTGGAGAGTTGCCAGTCCCGCTAGCACAGCCTCCTCCTCATCGCATCTCGAAGACGACTGGGAATGGTCCCCACAATGGGAGGGAGGGATCAGTCTCGGAAAGCGGGTAGAGTGGTGATTCCCGTTGGTGTCCGTCTTCATACATTCTTTCTCGCTTTCGTTCTCCAGAGGGAAGCCGTTTTCTTTGTTTCTCATGTTCTCCGTTTTGGACCGTTCAACGTTCAATACCCGTATTCTATCATTTTTCGAGTTACCCGTCCTCGCCTTCTTGCTTTCACATCTTCTTGTTTTCTTGATTCGCATTCCTTTGTATCGCTACTCGTAACCACTATTCCCATGATACCACTTTGGCGGGCCACGCACGATACCCGCTTCAGATTTGCTTTCTTGCTTTCGAATTGCACTCATGCTTCTCGGACTCATGACTTATTGCATGTCGATGTATTTGTTTACTGTATACCGTTGCACTAGTAGAAGCCACATGGCGTTATAATGCCCTCTCAAAAATCACCTATGAAAAACATTCCATTCTCGTCTATGCTCTGGAATGCTACTTCTCTCTCTCGATTCAGACTTCACGTACAAATGGCCGTTTCGATGAGGTTATGTAGCTTCTGGGGCAACTCCTGAAGACTTCTGAAGCATCGGTATTCATATTGTACTGCGTACCGGCGCTGTATGAGATCGAAGATGAGTTATGGGTGTTCGAGCGTTAAAAGGTCCTGATGCATTGGGCCTCAGTAGCGTACAACGGGCCGCCTTCTGCATTGAAGTCGATCGTGAATCTTGGTGCAAAAGTTAGCTTTGCCGTCCGCGGCTAATTCATAGACCTCACGTGATCGTATGCATAGCCTTGTTCAATTTTAGAATCTATTTGTTCACTTCTTCTCAACCTTGGACCACTCATGCCAGAAGTTAGAACGCGTCAAAGACCCTCATCTCTCTCAGTTCACTCCTCGATGCCGCTACGATTACTTCCCGGACAATCGAAAACGCGTTTCAATAGCGTGAGGGCTCGGCGGCGACAAGGCAGAGCTTTTCGAGATGACTGCATGCATGGATTTTTGTCAGGATACCAGGACCAGGATCTGAGATGCTAACTCGTCGATGAGATCAGAGGTGGCATGTGAGTATCCTACCTCTCAAGCTCTCACCTTTCTGTATCACTGAACGGCAAGGTTTGTACAGCAGACTTCGATCGAGCTCTCACTTACTCAAACCTAGTGAACAATACTCCTGTCTGGCAATCATGATATAGGAAATGGATCGGATACTCGATGCGGGTATCCCGGGCAGGCTCTGAAGCTCGCTAGTAGAGTGTTCTGAATCCTGCTCATCGGACTTCAACCTGACCCCGCCTCTTATGTTTCATGTAGCTCCACTTTTCGGATTCGATAGTCGCCCTGACGGAATAAAATGAACTGTTATGAAGGCACACAAGTAGGTCTCAAATACAATTCCCTGATAAATCGAAGCCCAAGCAAGTCATGGCAATTCTTGGTGCTGGAAACCAATAAATTCCAAGTACTTCCAAGTCTATGACTCTTCAGAGACGAGAAAGTTGTAATTGCAGCTATACTCAGAGCAAGCGAGGAAGGCACCATGGCTAGAGTTTCATTGGTAGGTACGAGGTTCACACTCTCGATAGATAACTCACCTCCACTTATTTACATTCTCCTCCCTCTGGTATGACCGTCTGACGCCAAGCTTCGATATTTGCGATCAATGGCCCGAGAGTTCTTGGCTGTATTTGTTCCGTTACGGCGTCACAAAAAACCCAGAGAACCATTCGAAGGAGCAACAGGAGCGGGTATCGGCGTCTTCAACAACTCGATGGATTCAGGTCTAATGGTAAAGGTGAATTCAAATCGTTCGTGCGAGGAGTTGATTGTTGCCCAGCCTTCGAAGAACCTGGTAATACAGTCCGGGAATTGAGGTGAAATGGCAAGGTATGTAACATGTCAAACGACGCGCGGAACATTCATCCCGTTGACAGTGGCGAATAGAATATTCCATTGTCACTCACCGATTTTGGCAATTCAGAGGAAGCTGTAAGTTCTCTATGGTTCATAGCTGTACTGGCGTCCATCTTGATTGTTCCTTTACAAGGCGCCTCAATCAAAAGCTCGAGAAGTTTAGCTCAAGAGGGATTGGGCCTCAGTTCGGCAGGTGCTTACGAGAAGTCGAAATGGACGTGTTTGTCATAGGAACGGCAGCTACGTTGCTCGCTTGAACAAATCTTCAAGTGGAGGTCGTCGGTCAAGATTTCATTCAGTAGGCTTGAGCTCAATCCACCGTTCTGGACTTCTTATGTGTTGACTAATTGGTTGATCATTCAAAGTAATATCACTGGTGCGACGGAAGGAAGATAGGTGGAAACGCATGTCTTTTGAAGACCGCCCTGACGTCGAGAAAAAACCCTATGTAGCCTCTGAGGCCGGTAGTTGTGAGTATTCGTAAATCACGAGTTCGATGTCCGTCATTATGACACAGATTCCAGCCTCAGACCCCAGCAAGATCGAGCTTCTACCTCCTTTCCAGCTCAAAGTCGATCTGGCCTTGGACTTGTGAGCTTACCTCGAGTGTTAAGCCTCGCGTCTTCGAGCTCTCATCCGCGCACAATGTAGACACAGACGTGTGCCCAGTTTCGCCTCAAGTCTGACGCTTCAGTGAGTTCTGAACCGAGTTCATTTAATTTCCGACCGAGCGAAAGGAGACCCTGATCTAAAAGCGGGAGTCTTTTTTTAGTTTCATAGATTCGGAGGCATACGAAGAATACCTTTGCGACTCCTCCAACCTCGTCGAGCCTTAACTTCAGATAATGGGCTCACGGGCTTCTCATGTGCAGTAAGCAGTATGTCTACATATGGTGCCCGCTTGACGACACTCGATCCCCGGGCGCGTATAAATGATTACTCGGGGGCACGGCGATGGCTGGCCCGTGCCCGGGATTACGATCATTACAGTCCCGGAGTCTGAGTTACCTTGCCTTCTCTAAACTGGAAGACTGGATGGTATCTCATTCTGTCTTCTTCTGCTCGTTGGTTGTAAACCCAGCTTTCGTTGACTTTCACTGGTTTGTGGATGATCACCGTAGAGTGGTGAGAATGGGAAAGGTGCTGTAACCAATCGGAAGCGGCCTTGGCTGACAAGCGCATGGAATTTGAATAGACCGCGAAAAATTGATGGCAGTTGCCAACGCACGACCCTCGTTGATGGGTCCTTTATAACAATTTGTGTTCCCAAAACTGTCACTCTTTCTTCCCCCCTTGCTCACTATTCCCTTTCTCTAGACGACTGCGGTGGTGCGGTCCCTACTCCTATTCATCCTCTACATATACTGATTAACCCCTCTTTAGTGTTTCTCGCAGTCATGTCTTATCCCAATGGACGACAGGAATACTCGTCATACAACAACAACAACTCCTACGATTCCTACAACAACCACCCTCCTTCATTTGAATCTAATCAAGGATACAACCACGGTCATTACTCTTCACAACAACAACAATACCCCTCCAATTCGTATGACGCAGCACCTGCCCCGACTGGCGAATATGGCCAACAGCCCCATTTCATGGGTCAAGCCCTATATCAACGCCCTGGTTACGCTGCATCCCAGCACAGTCTGGGCTACCAACAATCAGAATACGCCTCCTCAGTGTATGCCTTGAACGACAACCGGGACAAGGCTCCCTCGGATGATGTGCCTATGTCGCCTATGGGTGGGAGCAGGAACCTTGAGGAGAAGCGAGCAATGTACGACTCACCCAAGAAGTCGAAGCGAAAAGTGTTTCTGGTGTCCGGTCTTGGAGCTCTCGTTATTCTCGGTGTCGCAGGATTCGCCGTGTACTGGTTCGTCTTCAGGAAGTCGGACTCGTCGGGCTTAGGGAAGTCAAGTGTAGCGGCAGCAGTGACTGGTGCAGATGGAAGCAAGGTGCTTCTGGAGGATGGAACTACGATGAACTACACCAATCCTCATGGCGGATACTGGTACTACGATCCGAATGATCCCTTCAAAGATGCGGCAAAGGCGCAGTCGTGGACGCCGGCGCTGAACGAGACTTTCAACTACGGAGTGGACAAGATTAGGGGGTGAGTAAACCCTTTCTATCGTTCTCGACGTTACTAACGATGGACTGCGTTATCAGGGTCAACCTAGGAGGATGGCTCAACCTCGAACCTGTGAGTTGCTTTATCACCACATCTGTCTTCGTGACTCTGATGCATCATTCCTTTCTAGTTCATGCAAGTATTGTTACCTGTGGCGGGTACCTGAAATCTTACGTCTCCCTTCACAGCTCCCCGGCCCTCTTCGAGAAGTACCAAGGCACTGCCAACCACGCAGTGGACGAGTATACGCTTTCCATCGCGATGGCTGCAGATCAAGCCGGTGGCGGTTTGGGCCAGATAGAAGAACATTACAAAACTTTTATCGTGCGTTCTCTTCTCTGTCTTTCCACTAGCCCCTGTTGACATGTGCTTTTCCGCGTCTAGACCGAGAAAGACTTCGCCCAAATTGCAGCAGCTGGTCTCAACTACGTGCGGATTCCTATCGCTTACTGGGCTATCGAAGTTCGCGAAGGTGAACCTTTCCTTCCCAAGGTTTCCTGGAAGTGAGTAGAGAACTGCGTTCGACTTCCATTCCGTTCTCAATCACACTCGTAGGTACTTCCTGAAAGCCGTCGAATGGGCACGCAAATATGGTATCCGGATCAACCTTGACCTGCACGCTGTTCCTGGAAGTCAAAACGGTTGGAATCACTCTGGCAGGCTCGGTCCCAATACCGTCAGTTGGCTGCACGGTGCTATGGGCTACGCAAACGCTCAGCGAACGTTGGACTACATTCGAATCCTCGCCGAATTCGCTTCCCAGCCTCAGTACTCCAACGTAATTACCATGTTTGGTATCATCAACGAACCGAGAGCAGAGTTCTCTGGCAAGGACAATTTGGCCTCCTTGTGCGTGTCTCCTCACTGGCTCTCGTTCACCCCTTTACTTACATCCCGTCCATTGCTTAGCTACGCTGAAGCCTACAAGATCGTTCGAGAAGCTAGCGGTATTGGCAAAGGGCCCTGGGTATCCATCCACGATGGTATGTTGGGCAAGGACGAGTGGATTACCTGGCTACCTGGTGCCGACCGTGTCACTCTCGATGCTCACCCCTACATGGCGTTTGGTGGTCAGGACTCTGATGGCTGGGCCGTCAAGACGAAAGTACCTTGCCAGTGGGGAGGAGAATTCAACAGGTCCATGGAGAAGTTCGGTCTCACCAACGCTGGAGAGTTCAGCTGGGCTATCAATGATTGTGGATTGTTCCTCAATGGTGTTGACGACGGCGTGCGTTACGATGGAACCTACATCTACGAGAATAGGACGAGGGTCGGAAGCTGCACGCAGTGGACCGACTGGGAGAACTACACCGATGCTACCAAGGCCGAACTAAAGCAATTCGTTTTGGGTAGTCTGGATGCCCTTCAGGTACGTTACCTATCTTATCTCCGTATCGAAAAGGCTTCCGACGTCTCGCCCTTCCTCAGAACTTCTTCTTCTGGACGTGGAGGATAGGAGAATCACTGAAGTCTGGCAAAGTTGAAACGCCCGCATGGTCGTACAAGCTCGGTCTCGAGCACGGCTGGATACCTCAGGACCCTCGTGAAGCTGCTGGTGCTTGTGGAAACACCGCTCCGATAACTGCACCCATCCCAGCTGGTACCGGCGCCGTCGATTACTCACCGTATACATGGCCCCCTATCTCAATCAGCTCAGGAGGTCTTGTCCGCACTCTCCCCCAATATACCCAGACTGGCACGATACCCACTCTCACCGGGGGTCCTGCCCTCACGTATTCCGGCGTGAAGGCGACGAAGACTGCTGACTGGGGTAACGGTTGGAACAACGCGAAGGATACTGTTGGCATCGCCGTTCCGGCGTCAGGATGCAACTACCTAGATACCTGGGCGGGTCCTAGCGCAAAACCTCCCGTTCCTCTTTGCTCGGCTGGAGTCAAGCGTGACGAGCCTGAGGCACCCATGGCTACACCCCCTCCCCAGTAAAGGAACGTAATGGGATGAAGATGGACACTAGTTCACTGCTCTTGCGACGAAGGAGAGGACCAGTCGAGGCGCTCGTACGCTCGATTACCTTTCTCCTCCTTCGTCGTGCGTAATGTTCTTCCTCCTCCCTTTGCCGGTCCCACCTCGTCGCGCTGTACTTATTGTAAACATAATCGCCATGATTCGAGGCCTTCGCTACATACATCATCTAGATATCTTGGATGGGACATTCGTATCTTACTATCTCACACCGCATCATTACTCGTGCAGCCTCAGGTTATTGGGAAGGTCAACATAGAGAGGGTTCTAATGTTGTAATGCAAAAAGACTCGAGTGTTACCAACGATGCCTGCCCAAGGGGCTGTGATGAATTGCCTGAGTCGCCAGGGGAGATCCGGCAGGTATCAGATCCATGATTCATGATGCATACTGCACGATGTGCGACAGAGCTTGGCCGGGGAGACCGATGCACGAGCACATGCTGCCATCAGCCAGAGTGCAGAACCATGAGATTGGCTCTGTTGTGTGTTGTATAAGTAATTCCCGTGTGACTGAACACCGGTCGTTGATGTAGTGATTGTACTGGCAGTCAACGACTATCGAGGCGGTTCAAACTTTACCAAGAGCTTGAAGGGGTGCTTCTCCGTGAACTCCGACTCGGAGGCGATTCTTACAGCCGCGAGCAAAGTTCGTGCACAATGCCCATATCATTCGAGGTATCGCAGCGAGTGTTGGGATAATATGGTATTGGGAATCGTAAAATATTGATACATATGTACTGGTATGTCATCTCCCGCCTAAGACCCAGTATGCCCCGCGAACCCAGAAAGTTGTCGAAAAACGGAGAAATGAAACGGCGCGATCCCGGGTTCAAGGCTGTGGGTCAACCTCCTTCACATCTGAGTGTCGGTCGCTCTCGCGGTCGTCTTGGTCTGTGCTGGTACGGGTAGTGACCATAACCTACAGGAATTGCTTAAGTCAGTCGAGCCCGACACTTGCAATTCGAAAGAAGTCGTACCTGTAGCGCATGAGACTCGTTACCCTTGCTTGCGCTTCGTTGTCCATTCCGTAGAAATTTGGGTCCATTTTGCAACGAGAACGACACCGTTTTGGCGTGTGTTTGGGACGCGATCATGCTAGGAACATGTCGACCTTGAGTTTGAGACTCGCTGCGGTCATTGGAGATGAAGTTTTCCTCGGAAGAGGCCTGGTTGTCGGCTCCACTTGTCACCCAGAAGACGGCTAGAGCGTTGATAACGACGTCTGTTCCGCAAGATCCCAGGCAGACCCAGCCGAGTTGGTGACCGTGTTGGACTGTGAGGATGCCAATGTTGATCTGGACAAGGAAGCGGCAGTCAGGAGAAAGGCATGTACCTTCGCAAGTGGCGGACATACCGAAGATGTTATCAGGGCCGCGAGAGAAGCACTGAATGAACTGTAAGAACACGATCGAAAAGATGCTATAGCCTACTCACACCAAGGTGCGGATTGCGACAACCCTGATCCTCGGGTTTGCGATCTTGGAGCGGAACAGAGGCCAGAGGAAAAGGCCGTTCAAGAAGATGGTAATATAGCTGCGAAGTTAGGGATCAGTTGAAGTTGACGGCTGAGAAAAAGTCGCAGGGCGTACAGATCGTATGCCAACAAGGGGATGGATGAAAAAGGCTTGAGACCGATTACGCAGTTACCGTCTTCCCGCCAGAAATGAACAGCGCCTAAAGTGAAAGGAATCAGAAGCAGCACTATCTATTGGCCAGAACCGACTCACCAAGAATCATAAGAATGATCACGGCAACATATCCTGACATGGTCGCCAGGCATACGAGATAGACCGGAGAGCGTAACCGACTTCCAACCTGGGATGTTGGAGACCAGACCAGATGCACTTTCTCAACTAGAGAGTGAAGGTTCGTGTGTCAATAGGACATTTAGAGGCATGAAGGAGGAGTGACCTACTCAGGAAAAGGTATATGAGAACCTTAGAGCTTGCGTAGAATACGATACAGATGGTAATCGCGCTAGTGCATGCTGCCGGCGTGGATTCTAGCCCGACACCAAAGACTGTGATGCCGCCTTCTAGAATTAGCTTCGTATAGAACAAAAGAGGTATGATTTACTCACTTGAGAAAACAAATAGCCACGAGTCCAAGAAGATCATGAGAACGACTACTCTAGTCCAGGACATCTCCTTCAGGCTCGTTACCCAGGTGGTCTGTACGCGTCGGGATAGGCAGTGAGCCAAGATCGAGAGCCCTAGAGGAACGGGTGAGTCAAGCTGGTTTCGCGATTCCAATAAACCAGTGAAGACATACCGAGAAAGTATATCAACGAGCTGAGCACTTGCAATCCAACACCTGGGAAGACGACAGCCATATCGAGGAAGGATTTCTTGGAAGACACAGATAGAAAAGAAAAACAGAAGGCAATTTATATAGATTCGAGTTGCGAGGCGAAACCGACCGATCGTAGAATTGAACTTCTTCAAGTCGCGATCGGGGGAGGGGCTATCGTGGGGGCCTCAAACGGGAAACACAGGGGTAAGCAGACGCGACTGGCAATCCAGCTGTACTCGACGCGTACAATTTGGACTTACAGCAACAAGCGACATGCGAACACTGGCTGCTTTGAAGTGGACAGATTTCAGTCAATCAATGTAAAGGAAACCCACTCAGCTTCTCACCTTTCAATCCCAAAAAGCATGGCCTTTGCACTCCTGAGCCTTGCCTGGTCCCTGAATCAAACTCGTCAACAAGCCTTCCGCCCACGGGTACGATATGCGACGTCTATGATCGGACTTGGCGGCTGGCATTGGTTATTCAACGGTCTTTCTGTCTGCCTTCTGCTTCATTATGGGGACGTGCTAACATCCAGACGAGAGCTGAATTGATTGCAGGTAGTGAGATACGTGTCAGCACGAGTCTTTGCCGTGGGGGATACAAATGCCTTGAGACACCTCTGAGCTGATGCTATTCGCGCTTTTCCTTTAGCAGAGGCTGCTGCGCATTGGATGTTGAATGGTTCAGTCAACAAGGCCTGAGACGCGCCCCCCTATACTGCCCTTGTATTACTCCAGAACATCTGGGGTCGCACAGGGTCGACGGAGCCTTTAGAAACATCCAGAAGGTTATGATCAGGCCGCATCTCAGTATTAGGGATACACTCACAACCCAGGTACTACGTGATACCATTATGCTCTGGCTGTTTATATGAAGAGCTGACGCCGATGTCTGATATGGTTGAAGTACCGATGCAGGGCGGTGAACTTTGGCACGGTCCGTGCTACTGGTGTATCAACCAAGAGTCAGATATGTGAGAGAGGGCCTGCCGTTGAAGAGATTATAATATGATGATCAATCCTTCCAAGGGTCACCTCCCGAAAGAAGAACATTGAACGTGGAAGCCTGGGCGTCTATTATCGTCCAAACCGCAGATGACGGGAGGAGGCAAAGGTGAGACGTGGGAATATCTCGCGACGCGGTTATTTGTGTCGCCAAACAACTAACACCTGTGGGCCACTGATCAAATCGATCAACTACCACTGAGTACTGAAGTCTGAGTCCCGTCTGAGTTCACGCTCAGCCCAAGCAAGTGTCTGTTAACATATATTTTGGATAGATTCGAACAAACGATCTCCCAGCCTCTTAAGTACCTTTTGGCTGCCGAATCGGCGGCTAGTCACAATACCCTGCAATACCTTCCACATGTAGCGCTAGGTAATATACAAAGTCCCCGCATCTGTTCACTGTGAGCCCCATGTAGCAGCCAAGAATCAGACCTGTGCACTAATTGTGTTTTTCGACCCGTGTGCTCTTCGGCGCCAGCTTGTTCTCACAACTTCAGCCAGTGACCTTTCAACGTTCAACGTGCAACGGCCGGATCCCTCTAAAGCTGAGCTATTTCCCTTTACATGTGCCATTTTTTCACGCATCAACCGCTCGTAGGGACTCTTGAGGGACCTTCAGGGACTCCGGAGTGCTCGAGGCTTCATGGAAACGCACAGCGTTTTGATGACACGCGGATCTTCTGGGTGATGGCGTTTCGACCGCGTTCCGATCAATCCAACAAGCCAACAGTGGAGATATATATAGCGACAGCTGTCGGCGAAGAAATCTTGTTGCTTATTTCCTTCTAGGCCAAGGATTTACGCCCCGCAACGTTTCTCTCTCTTTTTTCCTCTCTCGTTTTGTATCTCTCTGGTCGCTGAGCGCCAGATATTCTTTCTCGAACCTCGGAATCACCAACTTCTCTCGACATTTTCGACCTTTCGATTTTCTACGATGGTTGTTCTTCGTCAATTCATTCCTTTGTACCTTTTGGTCACTTCCGCTTCAGCCCTACCGCTTGGTCTCCCAGATTTTTCGTCATGGTTTTCTAGGAGGTGAGGACACAGTTATCATCATTTCCCTCTCTTATTGACCTTTTTCCGATCACAGGGCGCCGCCAACGGTGTGCAACGGAAAACCAGAACTGTGCGGCCGTAAATACTCGGATGTTACATTTATCGGAGCCCACAACTCGTTTGCGGCCAGCAAGAATCCTTTGGAACGTATGTCGAGCTACATACGCTCAGGTCCTAGCAAGAACCAATAACTCACAACACGTCCTCTAGTGGGTCGTAATCAAGTCGTAGATGTAACAAAACAGCTTGAGCTCGGCGCCCGGCTCCTCCAAGGACAAGCACACGAGTGCGTTCGCTTATCTTTGTCGTGTTGGGGAAGACTCTGAAGCCATAATCATCGTTTTAGCGACGACGGCGTTCTGAAGTTCTGTCACTCTGGTGAGCGTTAGCACGTTATGAAGATGCTTTTGACCAACACTCACATCGTGTTTGTCCCAGACTGCGTGCGTTCAGTAGTAACTTGATCAAACTTCCGGGGTCTCACACTTTCTTAAACAGGCACTATTCGACGGCGGCTCTGTTGAAGACTATCTGAAGAAAGTGAAAACGTTTCTGGACAAGAACCCTGACGAAGTGCTCACCCTCATCTTCACCAACCCCGGGGGCAAGGACGTCGCCGATGTCTGGAAACCCGCTTTCGACAAGTCAGGCATGACTGATCTTGCCTTCGTTCCCAAAATCACGCCGGAGAATCCCCAGCTGAAAGCAGCAGACTGGCCGACCCTCGGAGAGATGATTGAGAGCAAGAAGCGTGTTGTTGTGTTCCTCGATAGTGGTGCGGATGTCAAGAAAGTGAACTTTATCCTTCCCGAGTTCAAGATGGTGAGCGTTTCCTTCCCTTCCTCCTGCGTTCTGGTGTTCTCATCTCTGTTCTATTCAGATCTGGGAAACGCCATTCAGCGTTACAGACAAGAACTTCCCATGCAAGGTGGACCGTATCGATGGACCCTTGACACCTGACGAGCACATGTACATGATCAACCATTCGCTCAACAAGAACATCATTCCCATCGGGGAGGGTGTTATCGTTCCGGACTTCCTCAAACGCAAAGAGACGAACAGCTTGAAGTCGTAAGTCAAGTCTCCACGATGTACTGGGTCATATTCTTTGAACTAGCACTTATACATGCGACGCCTTTTAGGATCATGGACCATGTGTCTGGATGTTCGGAGTTCAGTGCCAAGCGTAACCCCAACTTTGTTCTGCTCGACTGGGTGGACGAAGGAGAGGGATTCAAGGCGGCGGATACCATGAACGGCTTCGCATGATCTTTTCAGTCGATTCGAGAGCTTTTGGACTTCTGTATCGTACCTTTCCGAAGGGAATTCGAGAACAATGACGAGACGAAACGAAACGAACCAACTGAGGGCTACCCTTGAGACTTGTGCGGAGCGGATGAGTTCCTCACATCACGAGCCCTCGGAGTACAATCGTGCGGCGGAAGTCTGATCGATCAGGTTCAGCTCTCTTAGACTGTAAACAAGATCAAGAGCAAGAGACGGTCCCCTGCAGGGCCAGGAGTCTCTCGCCGGAGCTTCCTCCTTTTGCCACTGACGGAAGTAAACCCATGGGTGACGGAGATAGCGGCGAGCTCTGATCGAGGTCGTCCACGAAAAAAAGCTCCTCGGCGCGCATCGCTGCGGATAGCAAAGAAACGGGGGTCGGAATTTGTGCATAAATGATTGAGCTCTGACTCCAGGTTGTGGCTTTCTGACATTTCCTCGGACGCTACAACTTGGTTATTCCCCTTGTCTCTTTGTTTACTGCAAAAGAGGTTTCAGCGAGTTGAGGGGTATGGCCATATGGTCTTCACATACAGTAAAGTACATCAAGTCCCTCTGAATCTTGTGAACCGGGACGAAGTTCTTCTGATACACTTCCAGGTCAGCTTTCGGGCCATCTTTGGAATGTCGCATTTGAGACATATCGGCCCATCGCGCCGGGTGGAAGTGATTCATGTATCGGGAGCTCGCAATGTCGGCGTCTGCAGGGGTGAGTAGAACGACAACACGTTGAGAATCTGTTGAAACGGCACTATGGCGAGGACGTACAGTAAACCGGGGCGGGGATTGATACAGACCGAGTAGATCGAGCGTATACGTGACACAAAGCGAAAGAGAGTGATTGAAGACTGTCAGCGCTGGAAGAGGCGTGAGCCTCCAGCTTCTGTGAACGCCAGTGGGCGAATCCATTGGTCACCTACTTGAACTTGTTTTCCAGGGGAAACCGACCCATGAGATGCGAAGTGAAAATTAGTGGTAGACATCGGATTGGAGAGGCTGACATCAAATAACACCTGATCCGAGTTCGGGAAGGGTTTAACAGAACCTGAGTCAGGGCCAGCGCGGTATAAGGGCTTATTTGGAGGCTCACCGAGTAATGAGAAGACCGACTCGTTCCAAGAATTCCCCCGTGAGATTGCAAGTAGAAATCAAACTCGGTCGGATGAGTTATATCAGAATCGACGACCGTTCCCGCAAGGCAGTTTCCACTGGGGTCTGCGCGTCCATTTTGGGTCGGGAAGAATCTATGGAAAAAGCTTCAGACTCCTGCAGACCGGGCGAGAGCATGGACGTGGAAGAGCCCTGCTAGATATGAGGCTGACCGAATATGATGTTTCTTTCCGACTATGACGAGAGTGACTTTGGGGTAGAAATCGTGCGCCGCAAAGCCAGCTGTTCGGATAGAATTGTGAGGTTCACATTCCCTCAAGAAACTATCAGGGAGGGTTACCTCTGATGCTGGTTAGTTCTGAAAAGGGTTGTTAGTTGTCCTTCATGTCGGAGGTTGAAGCGGCTCACCACGCTCAAGTACACCCGCAAACTCTGTTTCACCCACGCCATCTATCAATAGAGCATAAGCACCGTGATCTATACGACGTCCGAACTAATGCACCTCTATAAGATATTAACCGCGTCGGAGAGGCCCGCTCTTTCTTTTCAACGTTGACCTGCTCATCAGTGTATCGTTGTACCATTTCCTTCGAAGAAGCAGGGAGGAGGTGACGTCGTTAACACCAGGACTTGAATGAGGAAGAAGGCTTACCTTGACCATGCCCCCCAAATCCTCTATCAACTCTTGTCTGGCTGTTTGTATGCGACAGGTAGCTGTGTACTTAGTCGTAGCAGAGTCGGTGCTTGAGACTAGTGCAGCGTATGAGGGATTCTCCATATCCCCAGGGGATGGATGGCATACGTCTGCGCCTGTGAGTTGCAAATAGAGGAAGTGTGGTAAGAGCGATCGATCAGTATGATAGTTATTGTGATACCAAGACAAGGCGAGGAAGGCTTACCCATGACAATTGTAGGCTGGTTAGGATCCATAAGAGCAACGACGGAGGATGGATCGGGAACGACGTTTGTCCCTCCCAGTTTGACATTAACTTTGTAGAATTGTTCGGAGATAGAGGAAGGTGAGGGACGAGCAAAGCCGAGTAGGATCAGGACTTGATAAATGACTCACTTTAGAGCTACGCATGCCCAGTAATTCTGTCTTGCGCTGATAGCTTTGGCACTCTTAACGCACTGGGTGGCTATTCCGCTCATGCAGTCCCCGAAGCTACGTATACTTGAGTTTATCTGGCTCCCTTCGGCAAGCGAGCACTTACTGCTTGACGGCAGAATAGATGTCATTTCCTCCTTCTGGAATCACAACCAGAATGAACACGGGCGGAATTAAGTTTGAATCGTCTCTGATAGCCCGGGCACCCAGGTCTCGGAGTTGCTTGGGTGAACGAGATTGCGGATTATGAGCACAGATTGATAGAGCCCGAACGCACGTCTACTCACCTGAGCTACGTCCCCTTGTGTATTTTCGATCCACTTGACGACTGGGTTGTGTTTGATGGTTATGCCTGAAGGTCACAGTGCAACCGCTGTCAATCTAAGCGATGCCCATGCAGTCGAATCGGGCGCACCAGTACTCTCACATCCCTCTATAAAGGGAGTTACCTTCCCTTTGGCTCTAGCTACGCCGAATCGTCCTTTTGTCTCGAAGATAGCCACAAACCAATTAGGGATCGTGACGGGCTGAGAGAATTCTTTGCCAACCCTACAAGTCATAGCGGAAGGTGTGTTAGGCACGAAGTCGATCCAGAATCAGTTAGCAAGCCAGAAACATGGGGAGCATACAATGCGATGACTTACATATTCCATACACCTTCCGAGGGGGCCTTTGAAATTCCGGAAGCAACGAGTGAACATGGGTACGCCTCGGAGAAGAAATCAAGAACTCGACTCACGATGGTAGGATCCCTACTCTTACTCCCATATCGAAGGGTTGGTGGTTTCAGTACCCTCGCACGGACAGTGAGTGGTCCGTTCTCAACGTGAACTTTCATTCCGAACTGCTTGATGTAGTCTGATTGCCCGAGTTGAAGGACCTACCGTACGAACGTTGGCCCACAGAACTATAAGAACAAACATCTAAGGAGAGGCAGACAGGAATCATAACTCACATTCACCCCATTCTTGATACTTCTCAACCTTCGATCCGGTTTCTGAGTCGCAAATTTGACCAACTGGGGGATTTTCTCTGCCGGTAGCTGTTTCCGAGCGAGCTGACCAGGTAACATCTCACATAGCTCGAGAGGGATATATCCCTTCGTTGATCCATTTCCGACCTAGAGTGAGGTATTTCCAATATGAAAGTGTGGCCAAAGGGAAGGCTCCTGGCTGGCATGACGGAACAGACTCACCTCAGCACAAAGAATATCCGGAAACTCCAATACCCGATTCCTAAATCGCCGATAGAAATCTGCGACTGTAATCGACCCTACATCGGGTCGGTAGGACCTAAGACGATTAGCGCTTTGACTACTCAGCCCTTTACATATCCTCATCGCTCCTTGTGCGGCATTGGGTCCATTCCCAGGATCCTCACGAACGAGAATCCTGGCTCCAGCCAGGAAGTTAGCCAATGTCCTCCTCTGTCGCTCGGGGAAACCATGTTCAGGCGAAAGCAGCCGCGGGTCTCGAGGTTCGGTAGATGAGCCTCGCCAGACGAAGTCCAGACATACGTCTATCAATGGACCTGGTTTGTAGAACATCCCCGTGGTAACATCGACATTGACGAGACACCTATCGATGCTAGGACGGAGTGATTGGAAATAGCCTCGCCAGAGCTCTAGACCTCTACCGAGCTGAAAGGTTTCGTCGGGAGTATAGAACGAAGTGGAGGACGTGGATGAGCTGGAAGGATGATGGAGAAGGGGCGACATGCGAGTCACGACGTTGAGTGCCTAGTGTGAGGGAAGAGTAAAAATTGCGATCGAATGGTGAACTGTGGTTTATCAACTTACAGTGAGAGCCATTTGCACGGTTTCATAGTGCGATTGTTTACTTCCAATGAATCTCTCAAGAACTCTGCAAGGAGGGATGTGGTGAATCTCATGATCATGTCGGCTGCAAGCGAGTTACATAGGGGACGTACTCTGGATTGATCGTCTTCGTCTTGGTGATCCGAATGATGTAGACTTTGATTTTTTTTATCGGTGCCCGAACTTGCGTCGTTGTCGTTCGAAATCGGGATAGGAAACTAGACGGGCGAGATAGGCACGCGAAAACCAGGAGCGAACGCGATGTAAACCGTAAACTCACCTCTTGAGACACTACTCCATCGGACCCAACCTCAAGTGGAAGCTCTCGTGTAGCGAACAAAAGTTGCCGCCCGTCATAGGCAACACGAGGAGTAAATATTTCTGGCGCTACGAAGCCTTGAAGGTGACCCATAATCTTGAACGTTAGGTGGAGAGGCAGCTTTTGTTCCGAGCTTGACCCAGGATTTATCGCTGTGATTTGTTGAAGTTAGCCTATAGCTGATCGGGACTCAGCCCTGTGAGATGAGACTTACCGACTGGTAGGACACGTTGGATCGAGGAAATCAGAATGCGATTGCCGATGTGATTAAATGAGGCTAGTAGTCAAAGGAACTTACCGTCATATTGTCGAATCACGTTTTGTGGAAGTGCCACTTCGTACATGTTGGCCAGAACGGCAACAACTCGACCTGAGGTCCCAAAGTTTGGGCGCTGGACACCAACCGTCTGGATATGTTCTGTGCAATATTAATATTTCAGAAAAGTAAGAAGACAACTCACAACAAGAATGCGACAGAATATGCGACTAGGCTTACCTGGAACAATTAAATCCTCCTCGAGCGCCGGTTGGACGTGAGTCTCTGGACCAGTATCCGTGAATTTAGTATCTGTAGGTGTATCCGCTGCATCAGATGTAGCTATAGAGATATCTCTAGCTTCAGAACTAGCAGATCCTCGAGCTGGAGTAGTCCCTCGGTCCAGATATCCATCGAAAACCCCACCACCGCCACCAAGCGCGAATCGCTGGGTGACGTTTGCCTGCACTCTTCCTCGTCCCCTTCCACGGTCAGAGGTAAGAGATAAGCGTTGAATTTGTCGATGGTCCATCACGAGACAGATCTGTCGTGGTGGTGGAAGACGAAATCGAAGTTCTTAGCATCGATCAATTTTCCGGTCAGACGGAATTTGCCAGGCAGCACCGGTAAAATCCGTAGCCAATATAGCTAGGAATTCGGGGGAAAGAATCAGGATTAATTGTAATTCCTGCGGATAGGGAACCCCCTCAGGCCATGCTACGAAAGCCATGGCCATAAATCTATGTCGCTGAAGACGAGAAAGCAAAAGGCGCATCTTGATCATTTGATGGTCCATGGACCTCAAGCGCCCAAAGGAGACCGAGTGTACGGCTTACTTAACTCGTAGACCTTTGCTCTCGCCCACCATGATCTCCCTGAAGCTCTCATTCTTTTCACGACTTTTTTGCTCTTTAACGAAGACATTGAGCTCTAGATGATGATATTTTCGGCTCTAACTCGGATGGACCCATGAAGGGATCACGATGAATTCGACCACTCGACGGGGATCTGATCAGACTCGGGGAGGAAGTTCATTGATTCAGGTGAGTAAGTTAACCTTTTCAGCACCGTTAGAGCTAATGCTTTCTTCCATCAATAGATACTTGACGAACACGTTGAACCTTAGGAACGTTTTTGTCTCAGTCTAGCTGGCCATGGCACAGTACAGGAAGTTCTCGCTCTCATAGATTCAACTACTGGCCGGATACGAGGCATTCATCCACCTTCAAATGTTTCGTGAATCCAGGTAACTGACAGGCTCGGTGAGCATCTCGTGACTTTCAGACTCCAGTCACTAAGCGATTCCTCAGAACGCGTCGTTTGCGGGTCCTTGATGGGCCAGGTCGTCTGCCAACTCATACGGACCATTCACAGGGTGGCATGATCACGAAGGCAGTCTTGCCAAGTCCTAGCAACAGCGACCTCTCGTTTGGCAGAGGGGAACAGGCCAGCCCTGATTTCATCAGCTTGTTTGGGAAAAGTGGTAGATGCTGTAGGATGGCGAGGTGGTGCGTTATCGACAGTCCGAAACTCCCACCACGAGCTGAACTTGCATTGTTTCAGCTTTCACTCAAACGGAGATGGAGGCCCAGTGGATGTCGACATTCACGTTTTCGGATGCCCAGGCGTTGAGTGAGTGGCATGCCGTTATACTCTCGACACGCTTGTTGATCTGACTTGTCGCAGGAGCGTTCATTGGCACACAACCACGACTCAACACTTTCCTTCAAGTCGGTCATCTCGACAAAGCAAACCCATCATCAGCCCTAGTGGTGTACCCGACGAAACTTCAGGCTACCTCTCCTTCGCCATCCCATGCCGCGCACACTGAGCCATCACTGCTACTGTCAAGAGATGTGCTGGAACTCCCTCCTCACAACCGTTCGTGTTGCCCAATTGCGGCTCAGTGAATGGCTCTCGAAGAGAACACGATGGAAATTCCTGCATATCGATCGCTGTACGGTCTCTAGGCCTCATACCCTGCCGTGAACGCACCCGAGACTCGTCAGTATCGATAATAGGCCGTGGCGGTGATACGTGTTCCACTCCCTCCCTTTGAAGCGTAACCTATGTTCCGAGGTGGCGATCTCGCCTTCAAGGATTTCCGTCGCATCGCCGGGATGTTTGGGCTAGAGAAGGACCATGACCGCATCTGCGGCCTCTTCCGCTTTCTCCGGCAGGGATAGTCTTCCTCGATCTGAGGAATCTGGTTCGGCCGGTCAGATGAGATGGATTCGAAACCAGGTGGCTGAGGGGTTTGCGGGAAGTTTTGCACTTGTCCTTGGAGATGATGTAGGACCGTGATTCGGCAGAGGGGTGTCGGTTCAAGTTGCTGTCGATTCTACGTGCGGCTGGTGAAACCCTCTACCCACAAGGTTGCCGTGCGGTACGTTTCCTCGGTTTCATAAATCCCCCCGTAGCTGATGTCCATAGTTTCTATTTCTAGGGTTTAATCTGTCTGCGTGGCGTAGGGGGTACGAACAAGGATCAGAACACTCTCCCCGGCTTGAACATTGCTGTTCGCATCACGAGCTATACCAACATCTCTGCCTGCTGCCGAGCATTCTCCTTGCACCAGCACCCAAGAGAGGTATGGTCGCCAAGGACGACAGAACCAGACTATTTGCCTGAGGATTGGTTCAGGTCACCTATAAATCACGATCTGTTACTCAACGTGCGCCGGGCGTTGCGTGTCGATCAACTTTGGAGTGTTGACACTACCAGGCGATGGTGTTCGTACCGAAAATATTTGGTACCAGCCCCTCTGGTTGATGCGGTGGCCCCTGCTTCGGAGTGCTACTCCCCTTCATCTCTATGTCGTTGCGTTGTGATCGCTGTGCTGGTGGAGAGCCAGAACGTGGTGGAGTGTTAGATTGTGTTGCGACGCCGTTCATCGGTTGTACAACTGCCTTCGTCGTTCATTCGCACAACGTTCTGATATGGGCTTCGTACACTTGAAGACTGCTTGGTGCGCTAATTTCGTGCCTTCATCGTGCTCGCAGCTCATCTCTAAGTCTTGTGTTTCCAGGTTCAGCTCAGGTGTTATGATGCACGGTGTATGGTCTCAGAGCACGGCCAAGAAGGAGCAAAGAGCCTTCAATGGTCTCAGTGCCTGAATGCAGCTCCGAGTGAGTTCATTGTCCGTGGTTTGCCAGGCCTCATCGTCTAACGTGTCGCAATAGAGAGTGGAAGGATGTACCGTGAGTGAGATGGATGGAGGGGACGTCAACGACGTCGTGATAGTTTGTGATACGTAGGCGTGTGAGAGGCGGACATGAGAAGATGAAGTTGCTGATAATAGACTTCACCTCTTCGAGTATACCAGGGTCCCGCAACTGATATAATCGACGACGTCAACTTCGAAGGATAAATCCTTCAAATGTGAAAAGACACCGTACTTCGTGGCGTACTTGAGGGTGTCACTGCTCCAGATCGCTCCTAAATCCAAGCTCTCGGTAAAGTCGATAAACCATCAAAATTTGGAGAGCGACAGACAAGTTTTCCATACGAGTGTTCGTAACTGTTTCCGGGATGGGTTATTCCCTATGCATAATGCTTCTATCCTGTCAAGTTCTTCTCTTACTCGCGTCAACTCTTGTCCTTCTCAAGAGTTGATAAGCACATGCTCATGACTGTGTTCCTGTCTTACAGTAAAGCGATCCATTCGAGGCTGGGTGCCAATGAAATGACTCGTTCGAAGGTAAGGTCTTGGTAAGCCAGATTGGAGTCATACCCTGGAGCGTCTGAGCTTAGCACGCTATGGAGACACGGGGACTTTGCTAACGCTTCTATAAAGGGGTCTCTGGAGCCCGTGTAGCTAGCGGAGGGTGCCCAATTTCGAAGGTGGAGGTGACAAGAGGGATGGTGTATATGTAAGGCTTGGAGGAGGGTGAGTGGTATCGCCCCTGACCCACAATCGATTATCGACTCGAAAGAGAGAGGAATACGGCTGAGAAGGGTCACAAACACGGACCAGCGGTGGTCATTCCGCTCCCTCCATCGAGAGAAGATTTCTGTGATGGCTTCTCGGTCAAGGGCATAGGACACCAATCCCGTCGTCGAAGATTTCACGGCAGGAGAGGTGATGACGATTCGGCGAACGTATCTGAAGAAATTTTTGTACTTTTCGTTGCTATTTTGGAGCATGGTCTCCATTTGCTCGAGGTCCCTAGGAGAGGTAGCCGACCAATATGGATTGGCTCCTGACGCTTCGAGTTGTTCGAGCAAGATGAAGAAGGTCATCAGGTCGAAGATACGAAAAGATCTATAAATCCGAACCATCAGCACAAGTATTACATGCGCGAATAGATAGTCTAACCTCGAGCACAACATCGAGAGGCAGGTCCACCACAAGACGGGACGGATATCCTTTTTGTAGATAATCCCTATGGCCCTGTGTTTCCGTGTTAAATGTCTTCATCGAGTTTTCAGACCTTGACTTCTTTCTGCAAGGTTTCTCGTCAACGGGCGATCTATATCACGGTCCGTTTTGTGCACATTACCTATACCAGCCATCTACCAGTGCGCAAGGCCACCGAGGTCGTGGTGGTTGACGATGACTCCGAATTTAAAATCGAAACATTCACGTTGTTTTTGTATCACTCAGATTTCATGTGACGATGACGCAGCGCGAAGTATGAGTCACAGCTGGCCTGTGCCCGTGATAATCTTTCATCCAACTCTCATCTCATCTTGACGCACACCACGTCTTCTCCGCAATACCTACTTCGATCTGAACCGTGGCTCCAGGCTCGGGCTTTCTTAGTATAGGCTTAAAGCGACTCCTCGAGCCTAGGCCTCGATGTAGGATGCGCATGATAGTGCCAGCAACGATGTTACCCACCGACGACAGTACCTGACCGGAGAAGGGATCTTTCATAACATCTCAAAATCGATTCGACTACGAATAGCCAAGGGAAATCTATATCGACAAGGGTGAGGACATCGCAAGGGTCACAAACCAGCAACTACGATATCTGGTATTCAATATTCGACTTTAATCGTCTATTCAACCAACTCCATGGTTAGAAGCCCAGCCAGCCCTCGCAATAACAATTCTTTGAAGCGTGAGCACAGAGCCACCTCAGGCACAGCAGTTTCAGAACCGCCCTCTCTACCCCGGTTTAACGGTGCGAAGCCCTCGCGACATAGCATGGATCATACTCTCGGAGTAAAGGAGTTGAGGTCGGGATTTGGGAGCCAGACGATGTGTGGTGTTTGATTTCGCCTTTTCACCAAAGAGAGTCACTGTCAGTTTCAAACTTATATCTTCGACGTCAACACCCGCTTTATTTACTAAGGTACGTATTCGATGACACTCAGCTCAGAACTGGACCTCGTTTGCGCTGTTCATCACAGCAATCTCGGCTATGCAATGCAATCCCAGACAACGAACATTCTATCTGATCCAATCACGCAATGAACCTTGCCGAATCCAGGGCGTCCATCTCTACAGGCTACGATAGGACTCCTTCCCACGAGCACCTGGGGCGTTAAAGTTTTTGCGGTCTGGTCGCACTCGGATAAGAGATCCGGATGTAGGCTTGCATCCCTCGCGGTAACTCGACGCCTATGTATATGTTTCCCAGCAAGCACCGCTCGCCTCTTTGACGATAGAGGCTTGAAAGCGGAGTACAATGATCCACCATTCCAAACTTCGGACCCTCGAACCCTCCGTTTACGATGGGTCCAGGAAAGTGGGTTCACATGGATCCCACCATTACCCATGTCATACAGCGTCTCGGCTGCTTTTCGAAGATTACTCTTCTACCAGCACGCGAAGAATATGCTTCACCCGAGACTCGGTCACTCACGAGGAGGGGTTGGACATATAGGCGCTCGGGTCTGGCAGTGCCCGTTCAGGATCCAGGTACAGGGGAAGCCCCGTCTGGCGATGCAGTATCGGCGATCTTTCCAGTTTTTTCTCGCGATCCTGAGACCATGGTCGTGATTTTGATCCTCCCGGCCGCGTATAATCACCCATAGCCTCGAATCAAACAGCTTGTACCATCATGGGCCTAGCTGCTCTGAGATACGTCAAGAACTTTGCATTGGTGTCGGTATCTACGATGATCTACCAGCTTCCTCGCAGCACAGGATGGGACCTGCTTTACATATGAGGATGTAAATGGATATATGTTTCTGCTCCGCCAGTGGTTCTTGAGGGTGTGGAGAATGAATACGTGCGTTTTTGTGAGATTACTTGGCGGTGGCTGATGGTTGAGACCCAGGCATTCACAGTGATTGCTGAGCCGGCAAAGCGTCCATGGAGCGGAGGGGCCGGAATGTACGTCTTTGCTGTAGTGTTTGAGTGCTGTGTATGCTTCTTTATCAGCCCGGAAGTAGGTTCGTTGCTATAACATCGAATCCCATCATGAACATTGTATCACCGCCTTCGTCCCGGTTATTTCACCGGCCCACCTATCATTTAGCTTCTCTAGCCTGTTGAGGTTCCTCACAATGTCCACTCTTCCAACCCAGCGATCTATTTTTGCTATCCCTCCCGCTTTCCGTTTTACATACTATCGGACAAGTCGAACCATCTACTTGCTCTCTACAGCTTCGGATCTCCCGCATCAGGCTAGATACGAGATCAAGTCGCTCTTCTGGGTTCCTTCCAGTTGAATGGGGAAATGGGGGGATGGTGAATATAATAAGATGAATCGGAACCACTGCAATCGTTCCCACCACAATACGACGCCACCAAACTTTGCGTGCCGACTTCCACGAGATCCAAGTTGCGCTTAGAAGCTATCGGCTCGTGGCAGGTACTCCCGACCACTGTCTCAGTCTACATAGAGTTAGTACCACTAGTCCGAAACCTTCTACGTCTCTGATGTGCCCCTCCGTCTTCAGTAGGATCCATACGGGGTAACGCAGATATAGGTCAAATCACACATCTGTTGTTTTTGACATGTTGACCAAGACACTGTGATCATGTATATGTACCGAGATGTCCTCACACAAGATACTATAAAGCTAGGACAATACACGGCAAGTGCACCCCCACGTTCGTGCCGTGCCCGTCGAGCAGTGGCATCATGAGCAACGAGTTCGAGTACGCTGAGTTTTTCTCTTTGTCTCATGTTGTGATATACCCGATCACAACATTTTCGGTGAGTCCTTCGTCACAACTTCCCTAAACATTGTTACTAACTTGGGATCCGAGATCATGTTTCTTGCTTACGGTGAGCCATTCTGATGATCACGGCAAAGGCCCAGGAAAGCTAATCTGTTCGCGAAAGGGTTCTACATCCTCCTCTTCATATTATGCTTCAATGTCCTCACGAAAACTCGGTACGACTCCGTGCCAATGGAGAGAACACCACATGGCCTTTATCTCTGGTCGACTGCATTGCTGTTTGTGGTCGGGACATTGCACGTTGTTTTCTTTGCGCACAATCTGGTCCGCGAGATGACTTTTATATATACTGCTCTGAAGACAGGGGACGACACTGCTATGTGGAAATATGTGACGAACGACAACCTCCAAACCGCAGATGAGTAAGTCCATCTTACATTACCTCGCCCACAGCAAATTTTGACAGGGTCCAAGGTCCATCAATGGATTGCTCGCTGTCATAGCCAAGTGAGTGAAATCCTTCTGTATATCCTACCGATACTTAGGAAGAATCCCATGTCAAACTCGCGTTGCCAGCTTCCTCGCAGATTTGATGCTGGTGACATTAAACTTTGATCCATCTCTTACTCAAACTGATGGAACGCACTCCCTGAAGGTACACAGATGCTACATGGTTTGGAGTTGCAACAAACGCATTGGGATTCTCTTTGTGCTGACTTGCTTGATCAACAGTGCGTTGTCACCCCCATCGTATGTCTCCGGAAGCTGAATGAATCCTTAGTCTTAGGTGTTGCTTCAGCCGTTGTGACCACTATTGGATTAGCCGATACGACAAGAAGGGGCATGCAAATCTATTTCTATGGAGTCCATCTGAAAGAAGCGTACAACGGCGCTCACGCAGCCGCTAACCTTCTAGTCACAACACTTACTGGTAAGCAACAGATAGTATCACTGCGAATACTATCTCATATCTTGGATCTCAAGCATCGAGAATATGGTGGTGTTCCAGGGAAGCAAGGGAATCTCTCGGCACTGGTCCTCGGAGATTATACCGCAGGATTACGGCTATCATGTGAGTTTTCGTATTTGGTATAACTCATAACTAATTGGATCGATTTCAAAGCCTCGAGTCTGGGACTCTGTACCCCATAGTAAGCTTTGTAAACCTCGCCCTAAGGGAAAGCGCTAGTGAGATAGGTATACCGATCGATCTCAGCGGAGCGGTAACTTTAGTCGCGGTGGGTGTCGCTTGACTTTGAACTCCCCCGGTTCAACTAACTAATTGGCCACAGGGTATCGCGCCCACACTCATGATTGTTCGCTGTCGAGTTTTCAATACCATACAGAATCACACTATGCGGGAAGCGGGGGCTCTTTCTACGTTACAATTTAACCCGAATGCCGGAACGGAGACCACTCCTGATGAAATTCCTTCTCAAGTGCGAGACATCGAGGCGCAAACCGAGTCATCAGGCGCGACTGACGATTTAAATGGAGAGGCTAACCTTCATGATGAGGAGAAGGGGGCGAATATACATTTTAGCAGCTTGGGAAGAGTGCTTTAGATTGCGTGGAATCGCAATAATTAGAGAGGGACAAGTCACTGACCTAACCTTCGGGGAGAATGCTTGCTGTGATTTCACGGGAGTGTCCTTCTCAGGGCGACATAAAGGCGTATCTATGTAATCTGAGCGGCGAAGCTACTACGCTGCATTTAATTACCCACTTGTCCACCCAGTATGTATATCTATGAGGATATTCCTCATTCTGTGGGAGGTACAGCCCGATACCCCCCGAGGTAAAATATCTCTAGCAATCTCCGCAATAGATAACCTTTAGTCACGGAACTTCTTTAGTTCGGACTTCCAAGTTCGAGGCTGAAAAGGTTCAAACGGTAAAACATGATTAATAGGACCTACTAGTCAAGTCATCCACAGCTCATTGAACGTAAACCTATCCCGTAAATGTGCAGTTTTTATGGATCCATCATACATGGATTTCATTCCATTTCAACTTGACGGATTTGGTGCATTGGAGTCTGGACCGACTAGGGATGTCGGAGTGTAGAGACTTAGAGTGTTACTAGAGGACAACTCGTGCCGATGGCACTTGAAATATCAGGACTCCGGTGCTTGTGTCTCTTTTATTTTTCTGAAACGCTCATCGTCCCTCGGCCTTTGGCCAGCTCCTCCTAGCAAGTTGCTACAGGGATGATATATTGAAGATGAGATCCAAGAGTCCATATACCACGTCAAACTCGCCGTAATCAACTAGTGGATGCAAAATTCATATCTCGCAATAGCAACATATGGGAGGTCAGAGCCTGCAACTTAGTTTAGTGAACTCAATGCAGAGATTCCGGGGAAGTAATAGTAATCGAACTTTATGTTTACACTGTACACAATAGTCTGAACACATGGGATATCACTTGCAATGTAAGACAAACATAAGATTAACAAAGAGGAAAGCACACGCTATATTAGAGAGTAAAGAGAAGGCTACACCATCTGAGAAACTTCCAGTCACACCATGTCCATTCTCCACCAAACAATCCACCTGCCCTCCTTTATACATGCATTGCAATGCAGTCATTGGACCTCCATGCCGCCACAATGATTCAGAGGATAAGGCGCTGCTACTGACCAGTCACGAAAGGGATAGGGGCGCGGCAGTAGCCCATGCACCCATGGCCTGCGGTACACAGATAACTGATTGGACTGCAACAGTCGTTTGCTTTTGAATCCTTTACTTTCCCATGCAGTGCGATGCAGGGGTTGCTGAATTTGTTCGCTATCTTCTTGATACCATAGAGAGTGGCCTGACAGATCTGTGTAGCGACATAATTTGAGAATGGCTGTTGGATTGTGAGGATGTAGAAGCAGAAGAAGAAAGTGACAATGACAGGGTGGGCATCCAAAAAAGGTTTGATTAGGCGGAGGGGAGGGGACAGTGAGCAGCACAGATCCGTACATGAGGATTTGGCTGCAATGTGTAACGGGCCTCTTTTTCTACGTCAAGCCGGACAAAATAATGAGAATAAGGAACGCGGAGAAATGAATAACACCCGAAACCAGTAGAGCCTCTGACTGGTTCACACATATGATTCGATCCTACACGCAACACGGACACCTGAGATTGCTGATCAAAGGTGTGTTTTTCCGGGTCAAGTCTACCAGACAGCAACACGGAGTTTTTGTAAGGGTTGTCCTTTGGGGTTACGTGGACGGTCGGAATCGTAGAAGGACTTTACCAAAGACCTAAACTGATCAAAGAAAAATGAGGACACCGGCATTTGCCCTAAAACACATGCCCTACACAGGTTAGTACAACAGCAAGTAACTGTAACATTACCCCCTTCCTATAGTCAAATGTCCTCATTCAATAATCACCATAAGGTTCTCCAGTGATGTTACTGATGGCATTGACGTCAATGTCATCCCAAGTGTAATCGTCCATAATAGGAAATGGTCAAGTAGAATTTGGTTCCAAGATTCTTCATCATTCTGGGCACTGAGAATTATAGTGGCCAGGTGCAGTTCTTCTGCAATGTTTGCAATGAAGGTCCTCTTGGTGTAGAGCCTCTAGTGCGTCTTGAGGAAGTAGGGCAAGTGGTGTGGCGCAGCATGTACATCTGTACTTGTAGCAAGCACAATTGGTCATGTTACTGTAGCAGGTGTTTTGAGTAATGTTTCAGCTAGTACATATCTAGTGCAGACTACGTATTTATTAGTTAATTAATTCTCTTGTCTCAACCACCACCATCACCTGAATTGAAGTTCTATTCTCATTCTATTCACTCAACTACAGACTCACCTATAACCTATTCAAACTCAAGGCTTCCAACTAATGCAAACCACAGTTGAAACTTCACATATTGGAGCCTACCGCTGTCTAGGTTCAGGGGTCGAAAAGTTGTTGTGTAGAGTAGGAGCAGAGCTGACTGAAGCTGAGTACTGACAAGCTTTAGTCTCACCAGGTTAGAAACATCTGTTGCAATAGCAGAAGACCATTGAGGGGGTCTACCCAAAGTGGTCAGGCCAACAATATCCAACAACTCCTAAACCAACTCCGTCACGTCAATGCCAATGATTCCTCGGATCTTTTTGTCCCAGTTGAATCCTCTTCAGCAACTCACAAAAATCTCTCAGACCCTCACACTGTCACTGAGGAACTAGAGTTCTACTGACCTTCAACAATGTTGTGAGTACCTGGGAACAGTTTAAGACTGAGGTCATCTCCTATTACCCAGATGTGGAACAGGTCTTGGAGGCGATGCTTGAGCAGTTGAAGAGGGTCATAGCAGATCATCAGAAAGCGGGGATAGATTCCTTGAAGGTGTTAGCTGCCTATCACCAAGACTTTGCCCGATAGCTTCCTCACTCATTTCACAGGGAGTTCTATCTTTGGTGCAAGCGTCTCAACATTATACTTCCATATTCCCCAAATCAATAGTCAACAGCGTTGACAGCAGACTTCAAGTACAGTTTCCCAACAAACAGAGAGGAGTACCGTACTCTATCAACGAGATCAAGACAGCAGTTGACTTCCTCATTTCAGACACCTCCACCACAGCTGCTCCTGTGGTTGTTAAGACTGAACCAGCTGAGTCATCTGTACAAACCCAGATTCAAGCCCTCACTGAGCTTGTTAACAAGTTAGCCAAACAGCAGTCTACACCAGCCACGTCTTCCTCACGTTTTACCAACAAGACCCATCTGTGCCCTTGGGACAAATGCTCTGACAAACATATGCAAGACTGTACAGATCTCAACGATTGGATTATGAAATGTTAAACATGTGATACAAAGTATTGACGTGTTGTTTACACGTCTACTATTTACGGATCTTTTACTATATGACACTTGCGTTCATATGAAAGATACTATACAGAATCCCATAGGTGCTCTGTAGGTACACTATATCTCTTTAGTTTGTAACAAGGTTCAGCTTTGTAGCCAATAGCATTCAAAGCTGACTGAGCTGACAGAAAGTCTGTATAACTATGCATACTTACTCACTCTGCTCTTCTAGCAGTTATGCTTACTACTACACCTATGTTTGCTATCTCAACCATATGCTATATTCTCACTTACCTATGTACTATGACTCATATATACCCGAGGATTCATGTATAAAAGGCTGGAGACTTTAGTCTCAAAGCTTTAGGACAATCTACTCAATTATCACCTCTAGCAAGCATCCTCCAGAACTCAAGGATTCTCTTATAGTCAAATGTGAGGTTTAATTTCATCTCACTGTGCATTTAACTATGCTGGCTTAATACAAAAGGCCGACTGGAGTTCAACACCTGGGGAATGGTTGCTCTCAAGGGTGGAAAGTGGTTACCAGACAACAATAAGTACTCCCATGGTACCTTAAAGGACCGTTTTACCCAATATTTTGATGACCATCCTGCTGAAAGAACTTGACTTCTAGATGCGACTTCTGCTCCTCCTATTCCTTCCTCTGAGTTCCCAGGTCTAAACGTTGCCAGTTATACCCAATATACGTTAGCAGGTCTTCAAGGGCTGCTGATGGCTTTGCTCACCGAGGATATAGACAACTTGGATGAGGATGATTGTCAAATCATCCAATGATTGTTGTACAACATGGAAATGAGGAAAGCGGCAAAAAAGAAGTTGAGAATAGCATTGGCAAAGATAAGTCTGTTGAATCTGCGCCTCCTGAACCATCTTCCGGTACCTCATCATCTGCCAATTGTCCAGAACCCTCACAACCCATTGGTGGCCGTATCCAAGGACCTGCAAAGCTTCCAAAACCAGTTATTGGTAACCTGCCTGAAGGATATCAGCCACCATCCAACTGTGTTGTTGGTGCACCCCCGAAAGATGACAACTGCAACTACAAGTATAAATCACCCACCGAAACAGAGGCAGCAGTCAAGTGTGCTATAGACGCTGCAATGGCGAGTACCGTGTCCATCTCTCATGCCAATTTAATAGCAATAGCCCCAGAATACCGCAAACATATGAAAGAATTGGTTACGGCTTGTCATATTGGCATCAACGCCCAGCCTACTTCCAACTTGCTCATCATTGACAATCCAGTTGAGCCTTACCTTCTTCAGAACCCCTCAATCAATGCGTTCAACACCATCATGAACTTGTTTGGCAACTTGAAGGTCAGTGATGAGTTCTATGTTGCCAAAGAGTTGACTAGTATCTGGGCCATTAATGGTATTGTTGGCAACAATATGGTACACTGTATATTGGACTGGGGTTGTAGTATTGTAGTGATGTTGGAAGCAGCTTGTAATGCTCTCCATGTCGTCTTCGATCCTGCATTCAGGATTCCAGTGCAGAGTGCGAATGGGGAGATGGATATGACCCTAGGTCTTGGAAGGAACGTACCATACCCTTTCAGCAATGTTACTGCATTCCTTCAAGTTCACATTGTTCCTTCCTCAGTCTATGATGTTCTTCTAGGTTGTCCCTTTCATGTGTTAACACAGTCTACAGTCCAAAACTTCACCTCGGGTGCTCAACATATAACCCTGCACAACCCAAACAACCACAACAACATTACCATCCCCTCTGTTGAGCGTAAGCCACTGCTCCTTCGAGAAGAACTGTCATGCTTTCAATGCCGACATTGATGCTGCATTTATGGTTGAGGATGGTCACCATCTCAGAGTTATACTTGAGGTGGACCATTCTATGGTTGTGGGGAAGGACATTCTCACACCATCTCTACAGTTCTCTTTGGTTTCTGGATCACTTGGCATGGACCCCTCACTCAAAATGTGCACCATGGCGTACCTAGATGCCTAGTTGCATGTCTATATGACCCCTTCATAACATTCCTCATTCTATTCCTTGTGTTTAATTCCTGCCTCATCTAGTTTATCTCTCCATGTCTCCTCTTCATCATTAATGCCTCAGCCTGCCTACACTGCATTGCAGAAACACTACAAGCCTGTTAGTAAATGTATGCTACTAGTGAAGGCTACTCTTACTAACAAGTTCTGTATCATCTGTCACTTTCCATCTGATCCTCTCAAACATCTTCCTACCCTTAATCCTATACCCTCAGCTTTCATTCCTACTGGCTGATATACTTAAGAACATATGGAGTTCATTGACAAGGTGCATGATCACAACTTTCTATGGCCTCAGGAGATGCAGCTAATTAATAACCTTGTGATGACACATGAACGAGTGTTCGCTTGGGAAGAGTCAAAACAAGATCAATTCAAACACAAATACTTTGCTCCAGTCGAGATGGCTGTGGTGGATCATGTTCCGTGGGTGGAATGTGCAATTCCTATCCTCCCAGGTCTCTTTGACAATATAGTCAGGATCCTTTGCGACAAGATAGCTTCTGGCATCTACGAACCCTCCAATTCTTTGTACAGTACCCAGTGGTTCACAGTCTTGAAGAAAGACGGTGTATCTCTTTTTACCATTCATGGTCTCCAACCTCTCAATAAAGTAACCATACATAATTCGTCTATCATTCCTCATACTGACCTCCTTGCTGAATCCTATGCTTGTCGATCTGCTCTTGCTACTCTTGATCTCTACATTGGCTATGACAACAGTGCTATTGCTGTTGAATCTTGGGACTACACCATATTCCAGACTTCTTTGGGTGCACTTTGTTTAACGGCTATTTCCATGGAGTGGACAAATTCAGTCCAAGTCTTCCACAGCAATGTTACCTTTATCCTACCACCTGAAATCCTGACCTATTGCATACCCTATATTGATGATGACAATGTTAAAGGCCCTCCTACCTGATATGAACTTCCTGATGGTGGATATGAGGTAATCCCTGAGAACCTTGGCGTCCGTCACTTTGTTTGGGAGCTGCTGCAGACAGTTAATTGGGTCCTCACTTGTATGACTTACATGGGGGGAACATTCAGTGGGGAAAAGACGTTGATTGTAGCAGCTAGGGCAATGTTTACAGGACACTTCTGCATTTACAAAGGTCGCATTCCAGATGAGTCTAGAGTTTCTAAGATCAAGTTCTGGGGCCCACTCAAGGATTTGCATGATGTTAGGGCTTTCTTAGGGACAGCTGGTCTGTGCAGAATATTCGTTTGGCACTTTGCCATCCTCACAGAACTGCTTATTTGCCTTACCCGTAAAGGCATTCCCTTCCAGTTTGGTATTGAAGTGTCAGGAAGGCGACCGCAGTTGCCCCTCAAGTCACTCAATCAAGTCTGTTCTGCTGTGTTCACTATGGATTGACCAAGTGGTTCAGCTGAGGAATCACATTGTACAAGGTGGGTCTTTTATACTAGGTTGCAGGTTAGAGTGAGTTGTAAAGTGTCTGTATGAGTTGGCGGGGAGGAGTCAGTGATAGATGGTTCTGGGATTGTGAGTTAGGCCACTGAGTCATAGATAATGAGTCGCAGACGGTAGTAGGCCCACTGAGTTGGCCTGTTCAAGTCATGGAGTTGAGTCAGACATTTGGGGAAAGGAGGTGAGTTGAGTTGATGGTTTAGCACTCAATGTGGATTTGGGGTGCTTGTTAGGGGAAAATAGGAGGAATCGTGACACAAAGAGCAGGCATCCCAAGAGTCTCTCAAGACTGCCATTCTCAACTCTCCAGCCATTTGACCTCTTGATTACACCCTCTCCTATTATCCTCACTGTCGACTCATGTGCAATAGCTGTGGGTTTCGTAGTCATGCAAGCCAATTCTATCAACATGAACAAACAGGAATCCCATTATAGCCAAGCTAAGTTGGAGTTATACAGTCTATTTTGTGCTCTATGCTCAGTTTGCCTCTGGATAGTTGGTGCTAAGGCCTTAGTGGTCGAGATGGACACAAAGTATGTCAAGGGGATGCTCAACAACCTGGATATCCAACCCAGTGCTGTGGTTAATCGATGAATTGCAGCAATTATGCTGTTCCCATTCACCCTAGTTCACGTCCCAGCTGATTGTACAGCTGCTGACGGCTTGTCTCGCCATCGTCCCCAACCTCTCAATCCAGAAGAACCTGAAGAAGATCTGGAAGATTGGATTGACATAGCAAATGGCTTCATGTGGATTCTCAATCCTCCTTCTCTCACTCCTTCTTCCTTCTCAAAACTTGTCACTTCCTCTGCTTTCTCTGGGGAGTTTATTTTTAGTGGAGAGGAGGTTGTGTCAGAAGGTACAGAGCTCACTTATGACTCTATTCCCTGATTGTCAAAAGCTAAGTCCATCGATAGTTGATTGGATGAAGTCAGAGACTACCTCACTTCCCTAGAACAACCTTCTAAGCTCACTGAACAACAATACACTTCCCTTATCTATTATTCCCTCCAATTCTTTGTGGACACGTACAAGCATTTGTGGTGAAAGGATTTACACAGCCAACATCACATAGTTGTACCCCAAATTTGAAGGATTCCAACCATACACAAAGCCCATGACAAGATAGGTCACAAAGGTATTTGGGCAATGTCTCAGACAATCAGAGAACAATTCTGGCGGCCTCAGATGCATGGAGATATCCGTTGGTGGATCCTTACATGCCTACTCTACCAGTTATGGCAGCTTGAAAAGCTACGTATTCCTCCAGTTGTTGCAGAGCCAATGCCCTTGTTCACTAAATGCTACATGGATGCAATGGAAATGCCTAGATCAGCTGGTTACCGATACCTTGTACACGGTCAATGTGTAACAGGCCTATTTTCTAAGTCAAGCCAGGACCAAAAGTGCTGTTAAACCGAATGCGGAAAGATAGAAGTCACTAGCTCAAACGCAGCAATCCTGACTGGTTCAAACATATGAAATCCTCAACAGCGCAATGAGACACCTGAGATCTCCCAATCAAAGGTGGTTTGTTGAGTTAATTCCTCCTGGAAGTAATGCAGACTGAGAAGTGTTGTCCCAAATTGTCTATGCAGGTCATTTCACAATCGATATAGGTCCTAACCAGTAACCTAGAACAACAAAAGAACTGTTAGTTGGAGACTTGAAACATGGAACACCACTATGAGCTTGCTGTAGCTTGGAGATTTGACTGTAGACGAGATTATATGATAAAACGGAACTAGAGTACATCTTGGTCTAGCTACAGCTCATATACGGTGGAAATCATAATGCGGAACACATTTGGTATCGTAAAGTACCGTACAGTTCGTGTAAAAATGTATAGTACAGGTAGTCCAGTGAAATAACAGAGAAACGATTGGAGGAAACATTGCAGTGTAGAGCCTGCTACTAGTGCTCACCATTTTAGCTTAATTTTAAGTGATTATGGAACTTCAGAAGATATAATATCTGAAGTATATTGAGTATTAGCGTGAGCCTGAACGGCTAGTAAAGGGTTCAGAACTAGCACGGAAGGATAAGACTAGACTAAGTCATCTTGCCGCACCCGAAACCTGTAGGGGTCGCTCTGTTCTATAAACTTCAGAACATCGACTAGTCTCTGTGACCAGACCAAGGGAAGGATTAGACAATAACAATGAGCAACCAACAAATGAAATAACACTGCACGATGCAAATTGAGCAAGAACCTCATCTGAAGAACAGACAAAAACTGTTTGAACTTAAGAACTTCCAACAAGGCATGATGAAAGGAAGGCAAAGACTAAAGAGCTTCAGATTTGATACTAAGGAGCTGAGGTACTAGCAAGGCTGAACCTATTCCGTCTAAGGAGAAGTATGTGATCAACTTCAGAACATAAGGATAAAAGACATATAGTCTATCTACAAAAGTAGTAATGGAATGAGAGATAGATATACGAGTCTAGGAGGACTTTAAAAAAAAGATGATCCTACTCCCACATGCTGTGGATGGCAACTTCGTCCCATCCAAAGTATTTGTCTAACTCAGAATCTTCACGTTGGTAGTCCCAAACGGGTGGAGAGTCGGGTCAGTTTAACTCGTCAAGATAGAACTCTTCATGGAAGACGGGATCGTGGTGGTAGAAAGGACGAGTAACCCAGTAGGCCATGAGAGGGTCATACTGAAAGAAGGCTAACTGTTTGGGCTCCAACTTTGAGGGAGGAGGATTGACCATGCAGTTGACAATGGAGTCAATCCAAGCGTGGGTGGCACCAGGAATAAAGGCCATATGGGAACCTAAGAACCCTATGTGAGTGATTGCCTCTGCAACCATGTTGATGACGTTCTGAGCTTTGAGAGGGATGTACCCAGACAGGTTGTCTTTATAGAAGTAGATGGGGGCCTGTCTGAAGTCGAAACAGGCAACGAAACCCCAATAGATGGAGATGTGTCGGCTTAGGAAGAACTGCTGAAGGAGCAAGCCTAGCAAGGCCTCCCTTTCAAGGTTAAGAGGAATGCAAGGAATGAGGCTGCAATCGGTCAACTTGGCGGAATAGTCCTCATGGTATGGCTAGTGCTTGTACGACACTGATGCAGATTAGAGTAACTCCAGAAGAAAGGAATATGATTAGAACATACTATACAGAAGGTTGCAGAAGTGATCTTCTATGGTGCAAATGTTGGGCATAGTGGTGATCAACGTAGGCAAGTAAAAAAGGCTTGCGCAGATCAACAAACCCAGTGTCCTACCAATTTAAGAAGGACTTGAACAGGGAAAGATGGAGTTCTGAAGAATGGAACTAAGTAATACCTGCTGAAACACGAACGCGAACAGCTCCATGGGAGCAGATAAACTAAGAATTTAGCCTTGAAGATTCAATGGCTGAACTTTGGAAGAAAAGGCACAGTCACATTACATTGAGGCAAAGAGTACTACACATCTAGGTGGAATAAACTAGGCAGTACAGTGTCGTCTAGGTGATCGTACCAAGGAATAACGGACGGAACATCTGCTTCAGAATCTGTATAATGCCATGCTCCGTTCTGCTGAAGGCAGTCTAAATAGTATAGGTCGCAGACTAAAGGATAGTAGGCCAGAGGTGTACAAGACAACCAGTGACCCATCTGAGGGGTAAATGCAAAGAACTGAAGTTCCTCATAACCCAATGTTCAAGGGGCAGGAGCTTCAGTGGCAAAGACGACGGCAGCAATCCACGCTTGGATGGCTCTGGGAATGAGGGCAGTCTTCATAGAAGGGAACCCAACGCGGGCAATACCTTCGGCAACAGTATTGATGAACTTCCGAGCTGCAAGAGGAAGGTTGGTCTGGAAGTGGACTTTGCAGAAGTATACCTCATCTTGGTGGTGGCCGTATCGAACGAGGTAGCCCAAGCATAGGGAATGGTGGTGACTGAGGAAGAAGTGTTGGAACAGGAGGCCAAACATAGTCTTGCTCCACTGATCAAAAGGAAGGGAAAGGATAAGACAGCAATTGCCCACTTTGAAGGTTGAGTCGTCGTGATAAGGATTAATGTCGTAGAATTCTATAGGTGACGTTCAGCAATACGGGAAACACAGAATATGAGATCACTCACAGAATAGAGCGTTTCTGAAGTGCTCGAAGATGTTGTGCAAACTCATACTGAGTTCGGGGCAAAAGTAAGCAAGGCTGGAGGAAGATACCTCTTGCCTTCACTTACCTCTGAACCGGAAGATCGAAAGATAAAATTTACTTTGGAAGTTAGAAGTGGTGCCATGGTAAAAGCTGTTCAAGGTCCGGTATCCAAGTGATCGAGATACGATTGATGATCCCTGAAGCTACTACTTTGCACAGGAAGGCAAACCACCTATACTAGAAGGAAAATAGAGTCTAGAACGACACTTCAGAAGTTGCCACAGCTAGTTCAGAAGGCTAGAACGAAGGGGACTCTTGAGGCAAGAAGAAGGAACTTGCGACCCAAGCATCGGAACTACCGCTCCGGTACCTGGGATCCACAGGGACCGCCAGGAATTTGACTAGATAAGTCAGAGCAGGTATTACCCTGCCATTGCGCCGAGAAAAGGTATAACTTTTGAGTAAACCATTGGGATACAAAGAGGGACTATCCCTGGGTTCTAAGAAGGACCACTTAGGACCTCAGAACAAGAAAGGATTATAGTACGAACTTCAGTTGATGGAGAGACTGTACTTCTGAAGGTACAAGGACATGACTCATAGACAGAGTCGGATAGGATAATATATCCACCAGCTACGGCTGGGCTGATAGAAACAAATCCCATCAAATAGCGCGTCTACAAGGATCTTCCGAAGCAAATAGTAAATGTTGACTCTGGGTCCAAAACGCATAGAATAATACAAACTCTCCGAAAGAAATACCAAAGAAGGTAGTTTTAGATAGAAAGCAGATGTATATTCATAATCTGTATAATTGGGTAGAATTAGTAGCTGCTAGGGTATATAAGGACTGGGGTTTTCATCAAGGATCCCTAGGCAATCTGTACTATTTCATCAGGAAAGCAACCAACGCCACTGATTGGCTGAGGAAGCAATCCGTACAAAAGTATCTACAAGGCTCTGAAAGCAGAAACCTTATTGGTGGAAGGCTCTAGGGTCTTTGGGTTAGTGTCATGAAGTGCCGCTTTTCCCCCTATCTTTTCCTTTCTTAGCGCCCATTCCCCTTTTAGCACCCATTTGTTACTTTGACGCCCACTTGTTACTTTGACACCTACCAGATACCCGGTTCCCCTTTCTTCATCATTCCCATCATTTCCTTCCTCATCCTTGTTCTTTCACATCGTCTTCACAACCCATCTTATCCATTGTTTCCTTTGTTCTTCTTGTTCTTTTATACACAACAGTTACTCGTTCCGGACTCATTCTTATTCCATACCTGGACTACTATTGTTCTTTCCTTGTTCCCTATTATCTTTCTTTATTCTCGTGCGACTCATATACCAGTATATAAGCTAGGCAGTTTACACCTGGTCCCTCATCTTGACCTCTTGTCATGGGGACCAGGTGAGTAGCTAATTCTGTTTCTCCTTACCTGCAATCTATCTAACTTGTTGTTGGGACCAGGACCAGTTTGTTACTTGCTATTGCTCCCTGCTCGCTGTCTCTGTTGTCGTCTCCGCTAGACGACTTCTGCCGCTGTCATCTCTATATCTGAAATCTTAGTGTCTCGCACTTTAGGACAGCCAGACAAAGTCCCCTACATGAACTAATGAGCCTTCCTCTTTTCTCATTCAAATCCCTTCCTCATATGTTGTTATGTGAGGTGTAGTGCAGTATCTGCATCTTGCCTGAGCTCCCTTGAAATGTCAATGCAATTCTTGACCTCTGGGATGCCAGACCTTCTTCCCACAGGGATGTTGAAAAGGGGGAGATAGCCATAAAGGAGCTCGAATGGAGACAGGCAGTGAGCAGAGTGGGTGTGGAAGTTTAAAACAAACTCAGCGAGGGGTAGATGCTCTGACCAATCATCCTACCAATAATTTGTGTACAGCTGCAGGTACTTTCTGACCTCCTGATTTGCTCTTTGAGCCTGTCTATTGGCCTGAGGGTGGTATCCTCAGGTGAAGCTGCCCTTGATCCCGAGTTGCCCTAAAAGTGCCCTCATGAGTTTGGTATTGAACTGTGGTCCCTGGTCTGAGATGAAGCAGATGGGTAGGCTGTGGCAGAGGAAGATCTCCTGGTAGTAGATATCAGCAACTCCCTCAGTGTTGATGTTACTGGTGCAAGGGATGGCATGTACTTGCTTGGTGAAGAAGTCAGTGCAAACCAGGATGGCATTGTATCCATGAGAGGTGGGTAGCTGGGTGATGAGGTTGACTCCTACTTCTTCGCAGGGTCCTGTGGCACATCAAGGGGCTGAATGACCAAGTGGGGGTGACAGTGAAGCTTCTTCTGGGGACAGGTGTCACATCCTTCCACATACTTTTCTACGAATGATTGCATGGTGGGCCACCAGAAGTGGGTTTTGACCAAGTCTAGTGTTCCATGGAGTCCAGAATGGCCATTGTCACGATTCCTCCTATTTTCCCCTGACAAGCACCCAAAAATCCACATTGAGCGCTAAACCATCAACTCGACTCACCTCGTTTCCCCAAATGTCTGACTCAACTCCATGACTCAAATGGGCCAACTCATACTCATCCATCACGACTCAGCGAGCCTATTACTGTCTGCGACTCACTATCTGCGACTCAGTGGCCCGACTCACAATCCCAGAACCATCCATCCCTGACTCCTCTTCCCCGATATAGATGCGCCACACGCCGGTGTAAATAAAACCTAACTAAAATAGCCAAATCTCCCCAACACTGGATGTAGCTGAAAGGCGCGGGAAACGTGGATTGGCATTGATCAAAGGTTCCGCTCTTAGTCAGACTGCACCAAAGCTGATGAAATCGATACAAGAAGTTCTTCTACGAACTAAGTGAAGCTCCGCACTTGTCTAAAGCTTGGAGGGAGTGTGTATGTGTGTGTGTGTGTGTAAGTTGGTAGGAGGGAATATAGCTCGTATTGCGAAGAGCGATGTGTGTGTGTGTGCTGCGTAAGTTCGTTCTGAGCCTCAAAGCAACTGCAGAAGAACCCCTAAGCGTTCAGAATACCCAAAGTTCTAATACCCAAGTAACAATAATGACCCCAAGTGGTCTACCCAAACCAAAGACCTTGCCAATCAGTCAATGGAACGAACTCCTTAGCTCAAACGCCTTGGAGGTTCAACTAGCCTTGCCAATCGGCGTAGTTGGATACCAAATAAGTTTAATAAGTTTCTTAAGTCAAACAGTCAAGTTCTGAAGTTCAACAAATCGTTCTATTCTGTTCTAATGTCTCTCCTGAAGCTAACCCAAAGACCCTAGAGCGTGCCACCAATCAGGTTTCTGCTTTTGGAGCCTTGTAGATACTTTCGCACGGATTGCCTCCTCAGCCAAGTCAAGGGCGTTGGTTGCTTTCCTGATGAAATAGTACGGATTGCCTGGGGATCCTTGATGAAAACCCCAGTCCTTATATACCCTAGCAGTTACTAATTCTACCTAATCGTATCGATTGTGAATATACATCTGATTTCTATCTAAAACTACCTTCTTTGGTATTTCTTTCGGAGAGTTTGTATTATTCTACGCGTTTTGGGACCCAAAGTCAACAATTACTATTTGCTTCGCAAGATCCTTGTAGACGCGCTATTCGATGGGATTCGTTCCTATCCGCCCAGCCGCAGCTGGTGGATATATTTCCCTATCTGGTTCCGTCTAGGCGTCATCTCCTTGTACCTTCAGAAATACGGTCCCTCCGTCGACTGAAGTTCATACTACATTCCCTTTTCTCGTTGAGGCCCTAAGTAGTCCTTCTCAGAACCCCAGGAATAGTCCTTCTTTGTATCCCCATGGCTTGCTCAAAAGTTATTTCTTTCTCGGCGCAATGGCAGGATAATATCTGCTCCGACTTATCTAGTCAAATTCCTGGCGGTCCTTGTGGATCCAGGTACCGGCGTTGTAGTTCCGATGCTTGGGTCGCAAGTCCCTTCCACTTACCTCCAGAGTCCCCTCAGTTCTAGCCTTCTGAACTAGCTGCGGCAACTTCTGAAGTGTAGTTCTATGTTCTGTTCACCTTCTAGTATATGTGGTCTGCCCTCAGAGGTGAAGTAGTAGCTCCAGGGACCGTCGATCATATCTCGATCACTTGGATACCGGGCCTTGAACAGCTTCTACTGTGGCACCACTTCTAACTTCCGAAGTAAATTTTATTCTTCCGTTCTTCCGGTTCAGAACTAAGTGGAGGCTAGAGGCGTATCCCTCCAACCTTGCTTACTTTCGCCCCGAACTCAGTATGAGTTTGCACAACATATTTGAGCACTTCAGAAATGCTCTATTCCGTGAGTGATCCCATATTCTGTGTTTCCTGTATTTCTGAACCATCGTCTATAGAATTCTACGACGTTAATCCTTATCCGGACGACTCCACCTTCAAAGTAGGCGATCGCCGTCTCATTCTCTCCCTTCTGTTTGATCAGTGGAACAAAACTTTGTTCGGCCTCCTGTTCCAACACTTCTTCCTCAGTCGACATGGTTCCCTGTACTGGGGCTATCTTGTTCGATATGATCACCACCAAGACGAGGTGTACTTCTGCGAGGCCCACTTCCATACCAACCTTCCTCTCGCAGCTCGGAAGTTCGTTAATACCGTCGCCGAAGGTATTGCCCGCGTTGGGTTCCTTTCTATGAAGACCGCCCTCATTCCTGGAGCCGTCCAAGCGTGGATTGATGCCGTCGTCTTTGCCGCCGAAGCTCCTGCTCCTCCAACATTGGGTTATGAGGAACTTCAGTTCTTTGTATTTACCCCTCAGA
>JANHQD010003196.1:104952-115781 GCA_024721195.1 Marasmius sp. AFHP31
AAAGTTATTTCTTTCTCGGCGCAATGGCAGGATAATATCTGCTCCGACTTATCTAGTCAAATTCCTGGCGGTCCTTGTGGATCCAGGTACCGGCGTTGTAGTTCTGATGCTTGGGTCGCAAGTCCCTTCCACTTACCTCCAGAGTCCCCTCAGTTCTAGCCTTCTGAACTAGCTGTGGCAACTTCTGAAGTGTAGTTCTATGTCCTGTTCACCTTTCTAGTATATGTGGTCTGCCCTCAGAGGCGAAGTAGTAGCCCCAGGGACCGTCGATCATATCTCGATCACTTGGATACCGGGCCTTGAACAGCTTCTACTGTGGCACCACTTCTAACTTCCGAAGTAAATTTTATTCTTCCGTTCTTCCGGTTCAGAACTAAGTGGAGGCTAGAGGCGTATCCCTCCAACCTTGCTTACTTTCGCCCCGAACTCAGTATGAGTTTGCACAACATATTTGAGCACTTCAGAAACGCTCTATTCCGTGAGTGATCCCATATTCTGTGTTTCCTGTATTTCTGAACATCGTCTATAGAATTCTACGACGTTAATCCTTATCCGGACGATTCCACCTTCAAAGTAGGTGATCGCCGTCTCATCCTCTCTCTTCCGTTCGATCAGTGGAACGAAACTTTGTTCGGCCTCCTGTTTCAACACTTCCTGTTTCAACACTTCTTCCTCAGTCAACATCGTTCCCTGTACTGGGGCTATCTCGTCCGATATGATCACCACCAAGACGAGGTGTACTTCTGCGAGGTCCACTTCCATACCAACCTTCCTCTCGCGGCTCGGAAGTTCGTTAATACCGTCGCTGAAGGTATTGCCTGCGTTGGGTTCCTTTCTATGAAGACAGCCCTCATTCCTGGAGCCGTCCAAGCGTGGATCGATGCCGTCGTCTTTGCCGCCGAACCTCCTGCTCCTCCAACCTTGGGTTACGAGGAACTTCAGTTCTTTGTATTTACCCCTCAGATGGGTCGCTGGTTATCTCGTACACCGCTAGCCTACTGTCCTCTAGTCTGCAACCTATATTATTTAGACCGCCTTCAGCAGAACGAAGCATGGCATTCTACCGATTCGGAGGTAGATGTTCCATCCGTCATTCCTTGGTACGATCACCTAGACAACTCTGTACTGCCTAGTTTATTCCACTTAGACGCGTAGTACTTCTTTAAGTCTTCATAACATGACCGTGCCTTTTCTTCCGAAGTTCAGCCATCGAATCTCAAGGCTAAATTCTAAGTTTATCTGCTCCTGTGGAGCTGTTCTGGTTCGGGTTTCAGCAGGTACTACTTAGTTCCATTCCTCGGAACTTCGTCTTTCCCCGTTCAAATCCTTCTTAAATAGGTAGGATGCTGGGCTTGCCGATCAGTACAAGTCTTTCTTGCTCGCCTCCGTCAATCATTTCCATGCCCAACGTTCGTACCATAGAAGATCACTTCTGCAATCTCCTGTACAGTACGTCCTAACCATCCCTTTCTTCTGAAGTTACTCTAATCTGTTTCAGAGTTGTACAAGCACTGGCCATACCACGAGGACTATTCCGCCAAGTTGACCAATCGCAGCCTCATCCCTCGCATTCCTCTCGACCGTGAAAGGGAGGCCTTGTTAGGCTTGCTCCTTCAGCAGTTCTTCCTAAGCCGACACATCTCCATCTATTGGGGTTTCGTCGCCTGTTTCGACTTCAGACAGGCCCCCATCTACTTCTATGAAGACAACCTGTCCGAGTACATCCCTCTCGAATCTCAGAACGTTATCGACATGGTTGCAGAGGCAATTGCTCGCGTAGGGTTCCTAGGTTCCCGTACGGCCTTTATCCCTGGAGCCACCCACGCCTGGATCAATTCCGTTGTCCACGGCATGGTCGATCCTCCTCCCTCGAAGTTGGAACCCAAACAGTTGACCTTCTTTCAGTACGACCCTCTCATGGCCCACTGGGTTACTCGTCCTTCCTGCCACCACAATCCCGTCCTCCACGAAGAGTTCTATCTCGACGAGTCAAACCAACCCGATTCTCCATCCGTTTGGGACTACCAACGCGATGATTCCGAGCTGGACGAGTACTTCGGATGGGACGAAGTTGCGGTCCACAACATGTGGGAGTAGGACCATCTTTGCTTTAAAGTCATTCTAGACTCGTACATCTATCTCGCGTTCCTTTACTACTTTCGTAGCTATTCTATTTGTCTTCATTTTCAAGTTCCGAAGTTGATCATACTCTTCGACTTAGACGAAATAGATTCAACCCTGCTCGTACTTCAGTCCCTTATTATCGAATCTGAAGCTCTCTAGTCTTTGCCTTCTTCTAGTCATGCCTCGTCGGAAGTTCATAAGTTCATACAGTTCATCTGCTCTTCAGATGAGGCTCTTGCCCGATTCACATCGTCCGGCGTTCCTTTCTTTTATTCGTTGGTCGCTCATTGTTATTGTCCAATCCTTCCCTTGGTCTGGTCACAGAGACTAGTCGATGTTCTGAAGCTCATAGAACAGAGCAACCCCTACAGGTTTCGGGTGCAGTAAGATGACTTATTATCGTCTTATCCTTCCGCGCTAGTCCTGAACCTTTTACTAGCCGTTCGGGCTCACGCTAATACTAAATATACTTCAAATAATATCCCTTCCGAAGTTCCATAAATCGCTTAAAATTAAGCTAAAATAATGAGCGCTAGTAGCAGGCGCTACACCAACTCGTATGGACACTTGATGACTCATTCTGATCTGTAGCTTAGTATAAAAGACCTACCTTGTACAGTACATTTCCTTAGCTTAACCACTTGGTCAATCCATAGTGAACACAGCAGAACAGACTTGATTGAGTGACTTGAGGGGCAACTGCAGTTGCCTTCCTGACACTTGGTTAAGCTCTTTTTACCCTCACCTCACTCTCAAACCGACCAAGAAACACCAAACCCCCGAACGACGACCATACTGGTGTCCCAGAACCTCCAGATTGAGTTCATATACAAACCAGAACCCCTCAGACCCTGGGAATACTTCTACCCAACCCGATTCACCAGACCCGACGAAATGACAAATCTCAGACTCGAATCCTTCGTCTCGAAGACCGTCCTAGAAGACCCCCAGTACTTGCATAACAAGTGGTTGCACCTACATCACGCCATCTGATGGAACAAAGCACCGACGTACGACACACATCACAGTGAATACATCCTTATCCAAATCGTCCACAACCTCGAAGAAGACTGCACCAAAATCCACGTCTCAAAGAAAGTACCTGTCACCCAGTTCCACGTAACAGACCAAAACCTAGTATACGGCCGTGTAGTTGCAGAAGATGATTTCCCCCGGAGAACCAACCACCTTGAGAACTACAACACCCACATCTACATTGCTTACTAAACGTTGCCCATCATTGAAAACCTCCCACCCCCCGGCTCCAAACACCCTTCTTGAGTTGGAACCCCAGCAGGAAGGGCATTGACACCAGTCATCTTACCCAAACGTATTGCACTCGTCAACAGACATTATTATCTGTGGTACGAAGGGTACGGTGTAAAAGTATACTGGATATACAGCGGCAAAACAGACGAACATCGGTGGGCATACCTCGCAAAGAACAACCAGACCATATTCCTTGACCCAGGGGTAGTAGACAGATCTCTACCTGTCTCCATTCCATACAAACCATGAACAACATCCAAAGGAGATACTATCGAACAACCCCCCACACCAGAGAACCCTCCCGCTGGCCCATCCAACATGTCATCAACAAAAACGGAAACAAAGATAGAAACAAAAACAGAACAAGTAGCACCCGGGGGAGAGGAACCACCGCGCTCTGGTACCCCACTAAACAATCTGGACGGGTCAGACAATGGAGAAGGCAGTGACAATGGAAAGGGCAGTGATAGCTGGAGGTCTGCCAGCGTTAAGGAACCGCCAAACTTCAAAGAAAGAGGAAGGAAACCGGACGTATTCACCAGGAAGAGGGAGGAAGTTGAAGACTTCTTGATGGAGTTCAGAAGATACCTCCACCTCAATGAGGCCATCTACCCAAGTGCATCCAACAAAATTGACCTTTTGCTGTCATTCATCAAGCATGTCTGGGCACGTCACCAAAGCAAAGAAATAGAAGACAATTATGCAAACAAGGACTTTGCGGACTGGAGGTGGAAAACTTGGGGAGACCTTTGTCGCCGGCTCAGAGAGGATTTCAAACCTCACAACCGGGAAGGAACAGCAGAATGAAAGCTAGATTCCATTTGACAAACAGGAGACTTGGCAGACATTGACGAGTTCAATAAGGCGTTCAATGAATTAGCCGGAGACTCAGAACATAACGACACTGGTCTCAAGTTGTTCTACAAGCAGGGTATTAACCCAGCTTTGAAAGCCACCATCAATAGGTTTGAAGTGGTACCCATGACCCTGGATGGATGGCAAAAGGCAGCCATACGAAAGTACAACGACTGGGTACGCTCGAAGGCTGAGGAAAAGGCATGGGGACGACGAAAGCTGACAACCACCAACAGTACCACTACCACCACAACAATCAGAGCTGCCAATACCTCGAACCCCCAACAAGCTAGAAACACAACGTCCACGTCTGGTGGAAGACTTACCCCAGAAGAACACGCAACATACATGAGGGAAGGACAATGTTTTGATTGCAGGCAGAGGGGTCACATGCGCAATCCACCAGATTGCTCAAAGAAAAAGGCATTGACCTCGGCCGCCTCTACTTGTGGGAACTGGCAACAGACAACCACCCAAAATGTCCAAGCAACCACAGCATCTGCCCCGACTGCTGGTTCCACTCCTGATTCCCCTGCTTTGACCATGCCGACCACCACAGACGATGCCATCTCTGTTGCTGCCAGAGCACTTGCCACCCTTACTCCCGAACAACATGCCGTACTAGCCTCCGTTTTCTCCAAAAAGGATTTTTGACTCACTCCCCGGCCGCATTGCCAGGTGGAGTTGTAAATACACGTATCAGTAACTTGCCAATCCAATACACGCCTTCCATCACTACGGAACCGAATGAAATAAGGATTCTGTCACTCACACGGAACAAACAAACTCCATCAATTGTTGTTGGAGTGGAATTCATTGGAAAAGTTACAGGACAAAAAGTCAATGCTAAGGCCCTTCTCGACAGCGGAGCAGAAGGGATCTTCATTAACGCACGATTTGTAAGAGAAAACGATTTCACCCTTACGAGACTACCGGAGGTAATTCCCATCAGAAATGTTGACGGCAGTGCGAATACTCTGGGTTGGATCAGACATTCCACCAGACAACGAACCTGGATACATTCAGGAGACCGAAGTTCACACCACACTGAACTAGCCAAATTCTATATCGTGTCCTAAAGCGCTAGACGCTAAGACTTCGGATATAGAACGACGGCGGCAGAAGTCGACTAGCAGAGACGACATTGGAGATGACAGAGACAGCGAGCAAAGAGCAAGGGCAGATAAAGAACTGGTCCCAACAACAAGTTAGATATATTGCAGATGAAGGAGAAGACAGAAGTACTACTCATCTGGTCACAATGACAAGAGGTCAGAATGAGGGACCAGGTGTAAACTACCTAGTGTCATGAAGTGCCGCTTTTCCCCCTATCTCTTCCTTTCTTAGCGCCCATTCCCCTTTCAGCGCCTGTTTGTCACTTTGACGCCCATTTGTTACTTTGACGCCTACCAGATACCCGGTTCCCCTCTTTTCATCATTCCCATCATTTCCCTTTTCATCCTTGTTCTTTCACATCGTCTTCACAACCCATCTTATCCATTGTTTCCTTTGTTCTCCTTGTTCTTTTATACACAGCAGTTACCTGTTCCAGACTCGTTCTTATTCCATACCTGGACTACTATTGTTCTTTCCTTGTTCCCTATTATCTTTCTTTATTCTCGTGCGACTCATATACCAGTATATAAGCTAGGCAGTTTACATCTGGTCCCTTATCTTGACCTCTTGTCATTGGGACCAGGTGAGTAGTTAATTCCGTTTCTCCTTACCTGCAATATATCTAACTTGTCATTGGGACCAGTTTTTTACCTGCTCTTGCTCTCTGCTCGCTGTCTCTGTCATCTCCGTCATCCTCTCTGCTAGTTGACTTCTGCCGCCGTCACTTCTGTATCCAAAGTCTTAGCGTCTAGCGCTTTAGGACACCTAGCTTATATACTAGAATGTGAGTCGTGCGAGAATAAAGAAAGATAATAGGGAACAAGGGAAGAACAATAGTAGTCCAGGTATAGAACAAGAACGAGTCTGGAACAAGTAACTGTTGTTGTCCTAAAGCGCTAGACGCTAGGACTATAGAAACAACGGCGGCGGAAGTCGACTAGCAGAGACGACGACAGAGACGACGGAGGTAGCGAGCAGAGGGCAAGAACAGGTAGATAACTGGTCCCAACGACAAGTCAGATACATTGCAGATAGAGAAAGACAGAAATAACTACTCACCTGGTCCCAACGACAAGAGGTCAAGATGAGGGACCAGGTGTAAACTACCTAGCTTATATACCCAGTCAGAGGTCTGAGATATGAGTCGTGAACGAATAGGAAAGACAATAAGAAAACAATAAAGAAACAATAGTAGTCAAGTGTAAGACAATAGCGAGTCCGGAATGAGTAACTAGGAGATGAGAGAAGACAATAAGAACAATAGAATGAATGGGTTGTGAAGAAGGTGTAAAAGACAATAGTGTGAGAAGGAAATATGTGGGAAGGGGAAACGGGCGTCTGGTAGGCGTCAAAGAAACAAGTAAGCGCTGAAAGGGGAATAGGCGCTGAGAAAGGAAAAGATAGGGGGAAAAGCGGCACTTCATGACAGTTGTATATAAAAGAACAATGAGAACAATGGAAACAATGGATGGGATAGGTTGTGAAGACAATGTGAAAGAACAAGAATGTTGGAAGAAATGATGTGGAATGGAAACCGAGCATCTAGTAGGCGTCAATGTAACAAATGGGTGTCAAAAGGGGAAGTGGGCGTCTGGTAGGCATCAAAGTGACAAACAAGTGCTAGAAGGGAAATGGGCGCTAAGAAATGAAAAGATAGGGGAAAAGTGGCACTTTATGACACTGGATGCAAGATAGCATACTGGCAGCAGAACTATTTAAGAGATATGCAAGGATTATCTTTTGAGAACTTTAGAAAACTAAAAATATTTCTGCTAGAAAAATATGAAAGGAATATGTTTGACAACTCTTGAATGAAATAACCATGACATTAGGGTTTAGTTGCAAGATGCCAAATATAATCTTTGCATATTTTCTTACAAAAATATTTTTGTTTCTCTAAAGTTTTCAAAAGGTAATCCTTGTATATTCCTCAAATAATTCTGCTGCTAATATGCTATTTTGCATCCAGTGTGACATGTAAACAATACATCAACAATGTATCATATGATATCCAACATGTTCAACACTGGGGGAATATATAGTGGTTCTTGGTTGAAGATCTGTGGAACATAATAGATAGATTTTGCTGTAAGTGAGCACTAAGTACACTAGTCTCCAGGACATTACAGAAACCAAAATTGCTGTTAGGTCTTGTTTGATCGTGTATTCTTCAACCGCCATTGGGTGCATACTACTAAAGGCATGTAGGGATGCTCTTTGCAGCACTACAACCACATTATGCTTACATTTTAAAGGCACCTGATCTGGTGTTTCTACTTCTTGACAGCATAATCAACACATTCTCACTACATATGGCACTTTGGTTCTGTAATTGTCAATCCAGTGTCTACAATAGGACGAGTCGCAATTAAAATATCTCGGTCAGACCGACCTCAAATTAATCAAGTTCAATTATGTATTAAGCTATCTCCTGGCCTCTACATGGCCAGAACTACTGTAACTACACAGCTATGTAGATTTAAACAAGCAATTAAACTACGACTTTAAACTACAATAATTAAGCCCTGCCATGTGCTCATACCGACAGTGCAAGCAGCAAGCTTGTACTAATCTGTTGAATGAACTTGTTCAATGTGCGAGAGAGTGTTGAACTTACTCACTGGGCATCCCAAACCTTGAGCCGGGAATTGAACAGAACAATGGTATCACATACCTGACCTGAACAAGGTGGTTAAGTAAGTGTAGGTAATTGAACTGGGGAGGGGAAGTGATCACAAACCGTTCTATAACCTTCAAATGAGACTGTTGGGCCATTTGTTTGAGGCAGTTTACAAGCCTAGCCTAGAGAGATGGTTGAGTATCTGAAAGAACGGTAGGAGATCTGAATGTCAAACTTACAGACCAGTCCCAGTAGAGGACACCTTGACACCTCTATACTGACAGAAGCCATGTGTAGCCCCTCCTCTCTCATCCATCAGACCATAATCTTGAGCTTTGTTACACTTTTCAGAGATTCCCCTGCCACTGAATAAGGAATACCTTGGTTAGAAACTGTCAGCAAAGAGAGGAAAGGTGGTAATTCGAGCACATAGCAAGCACTTACCATCAGAACGGTGTAAAGCACCACTCGCGGTGTATAACAAAATCTAACAGAAAAGTCAAATCCTCCCAACACACGTAAGTGTAGCTGAAGGGTGCAGGAATCGGGGATCGGTGTTGATCGAAGGTTCCGCTCTTAGCTAGACTGTAGTAGCAGCTTGGTAGGAAATCTGACTCAAGAAATAGCTCAACTTGGGCAATCTCGAACTCTGTAACAAGTTCTGAAGTCTAATTGGTATTTCGGAAGAGAGGTTCTTAGGTTTGTTTCGAGAATAGGTGAGGTTGTAGTTGCTTCGGAAGTACGTCCTTAGGCTCAACTAGCTTCAGGGTATTCGTCTGCGTGTAGCAATAGACAAGTCAATCAATCAAACAAATATGCAAAGACTTCAACTAAGTCTGTCAATACCAAAGACCAATCGTCAATGGTTACAATGAATCCTCAGCCCAATTAGCTTCAGAAGTTCAACAATGTGCTAAGCCTTCAAATCGGCGTCGCAGACAAACAAGCAATAGTCAATCAAAGTTCAATAGATTTCAAGTTCTGCTTTCAACAACGGTCTATTCTTTTACTGTTCTAATGTCTCTCCAGAAGTGCTCCCAAGTCTACTAACTACCCAACAAATGGAATAGCTTCATATCCTCTAAATACTCTCGTATGGATTGCTTGGGGATTCTTCATGAAAACCCCACTCTTTATATACTCTACAATGTGCTAATTCTACCGATTCGTACAAATTTGCTCGATAACCTGCTTCCGCAGCTGAATTTACTTGTTATAGTAGTCATTTGGAGAGTTTTGTATTATTCTACGCGTTTTGGGATCCAAAGTCACCATTTAATATTTGCTTCGGAAGATCCTTGTGTCGCACTATTCGGTGGATTTCGTTTCCCCTCTGCCCAGCCGCAGCTGGTGTATCTTATCATCCTATCTGCTTCCGTCCATGAGTCATATCTGTCCGTCCCTCAGAAGTACTGTACTCCTTGTACAAAGTTCAGCCCTTCTGCAGTTCTTAGGTTGGGTTAGAACCTCCTCTCTTACAGCTTCCCAACAACTATAGTATCAGGTATCCTTCATTGGTGCGAGAGGTATACTCTCGCCATTTAGAATGGCTAATACCTGCTCTGAAGCTTATCTAGTCAAATTCCTGATGGTCCTTGTGGATCCCAGGTACCGGCACATTTTACTCCAGCTCTTGATTCACAAGTCCGCTCCTTTTACTTCGAGAGTCCCTTCATTTCCAGCCTTCTAAGCTGGCTTTGGTAACTTCCGAAGTTCAGTTCTAAGTCCTGTTTTTATTATAGCACAGGTATTCCACCTTCAGAGGCGAAGTAGTACCTCCAGGACCGTCGATCATATTTCGATCACTTGGATACCGGGCCTGGAACAGCTTTTACTGTGGTACCACGTTTCTACTTCCGAAGTGAAAATTTATCTTCCGATCTTCCAGTGCAGAAGTAATTGAAGGCCAGAGGTGTATTCCTCAAGCCTTGCTTACTTTCTCCCCGAACTCACTATGAGTTTGCACAACATCTTCGAACACTTTAGAAATGCCTTATTCCATAGGTGCACCCCATCTTATACGTTCTAGGGTGACTGATTGATGTTTACAGAGTTCTACGATGTCAATCCATATCCTGACAACTCGACCTTCAAAATGGGCGATTGCCGTCTCATCATTTCTCTTCCCTTCGATCAGCATAACGAAACTCTGTTTGGTCTCCTGTTCCAACACTTCTTCCTCAGTCGCCATCGTTCATTATATTGGGGATACCTTGTTCATTACGATCATTATCAAGACAAGGTGTACTTCTGCGAAGTCCATTTCCATATCAACCTTCCTCTCGCTGCTCGGAAGTACGTCAACACCATTGCCAAAGGGATCGCCCGAGTCGGGGTCCTTACTATGAAGACTGCTTTTATTCCCGGAGCTGTCCAAGCCTGGATTGACGCCGTTGTCTTTGCCGCCGAGGCTCCTGCCCCTCCAACTCTGGGATATGAGGAACTTCGGTTCTTCACCTTCACTCCTCAAATGGGTCGATGGTTATCTCGTACCCCGCTAGCCTACTCTCCCTTAGTCTGTGACCTCTATTACTTAGATCGTCTCCAGCAGGACGCAGCCTGGCGTTATTCCGATTCAGAAGTAGACGTGCCACCCGTTATTCCTTGGTACGATCACCTAGACGATACTGTACTGCCTAGTTTATTCCACCTAGACGCGTAGTACACTCTGCCCAATGTAACGTGATCGTGTTCCTTCTTCCAAAGTTCACCTATCTAGTTTCAAGGTGACATTCTCAGTTATCTGCTCCCGTGGAGCCATAGTCCATGTCGTGTTTCATCGGGTATTACTTAGTTCCTGCTTCGGAACTTCATCTTTCCCACAAAATCTTTCTTAAAACCTGCA
>JANHQD010003197.1:0-14965 GCA_024721195.1 Marasmius sp. AFHP31
AAGTACGTTCACAGGAGATGGCACGGGTCCGTAATAGATGTAGCCCCCCCATCAAGGCATAGTCAAGGCTCCACAACGATGTTACTGCAATATGAAGGGCACGGCAGCGCTTACTACCAACTCGCGCAGCTGAAAGGAATGATTCATGACAATGCACGCTGCAAGGAAGAGGCGGCTCACCCAAGACCACCATTTCAAGACTCAAGAGTGTCAAACTCACGAGTCTGACTTATAGGTCAGCACAAGTCGTTTTGCGGGCTGACAGTGTGAGCAAGTCACCTCATTGTAGCATATATAGCCTGCGGGAGGTGGAACCCGGACTTGCACACAAGTCGAAAATCAACTCGTGCGTGTAGGATAATGTCCAAAAGGTAGACCTGTAGTGTCATCATGAGTGAGGGTACTGGTCAGTTGTACAGAGGGAGACTCACTGCCAGTAAGCCAACAGCAATATATAAAAGATGACGCCGTTGCGTTTCAAGTGCTGAGTCCGAACCCTCCATGAAGTCCATATTGAGAGCCAACGGGCCATTGTCACCACTAGAATGCAAGACTTTTTATACTTCGTGTGACCCACAAAATCGCGGCTCCGCGCTGTTGATACAACAGGATTCCAGTGCAGTGACAATCAACTTGATCCGATTCTTTCGAGTTTGTTGACAGATCTGGCACGCCAAGTCTGAATGATGAGGACTTCAACAAAATATGAATGTACGTGTCGAAGCAATACAGGAAGTCATGACAGGTAGGGCGAACAGAAGGCGGAAAATTTAGGGAGGACTCCAGGATGGCTAAGTATGTGATGGATCCTCGACCATCTGCATCAGGCATCGCCACATCATCAACCGCAAAACATCAGTCTAGATGAGAAAAGTCGTTCAAATCAAGGTTATGAGAGTGCGAAGAAAGCGATGAGAAGGGAATCCAGGGAACGCTCGAGGGAAGAAAGGGTAGCGCAAAAATCAAGATCCAGATGTCCGATGGACAGGGCCCAAAAACATCGCCACGCCACGTCATGCACGTCTAACAAGAGTCGAGAAGAGCGTGTCGCCTCCCCCACGCGGACATACTCGTCTGATATTCCCACTTGATCTCAAACATCATCCGTTTGTAAGCTCCGGAGAATCGAGCACGTTCCGCAGTGTACAAAGTGATAATAAATCGAAAATTCAGAATCGAGAAGGCGAAGGACTGGATGTCGAGGTAGCGAAAAAGACTCGGTAAGGACTGGAAAAACCGAGCGGGTCGTACGAGGGTAGGGAATCCGGATTCTGAATCTATATCTAGACGTGCTCACCTGAGGGCAGGCCAGGACAAGCCGCCCAAAATTTAGATCCTCCGCCCATAACACGACTGTGATGGATACCGGAACGTAGGTGAGTCTCGGTACCGCTCTTTCACAGATGTTAGAGATTCACGCTTACCTTGGGTACTCAGTTGATTCGACTCGCTTCGACTCATTTCCTTTGACATGGTTCTAATTAAATATAGTTGTATGTCTGACTGTTTTTAATAAGTGTAAAAGCTAGCAGATAGAGCATCTCTCCTAACTTCGCGTGAGGTAAGAGGGAGCTTGTTCTACTAAGACCGCGGTTACTCTCTAAAATAGTGATAGTACAACTAACACATTCCCTCAAAGCGCCTCTGGGTACTTATTGGTGGTACGTACAGACACCAACAACTCCGTTATGGTGTAGTGGCTAACATTATCGCCTCTCATTGATAGGCAATGATCACGCGATAGCCCAGGGTTCGATTCCCTGTAACGGAACTTACACATTATCGATGTCTTTTCTTTTTTACAGGAGCAGCAATATCGTTAGGAAGGAACCGGTCGGGGTACAAGGCGAGAAACCAGATTGCGGATTTATGAACTTGGGAGTCTGTGTATTTACTATCCAAGTAAGTTTGTCACCATTGTGCGATAGTTCAATTCTCTGTAGGCTGTAACGGAACGGGGGTGGTAATGAAGGTTTTTGTTCACCTTTTGCTGTTTACCGGAGTATCATTAGAAAGGAACGAGTCGGGCGAGGATTTAGGACCTAGGTACAACGCGATAAATCACGAATGCGAATCCAGGAACTCGGCAGTCTGTAAAATTCACGAGTCACCCAATTCAATTGTTATAAGTTATGGCCCCGAGATATAAGTATAAGTACTGACCCCTCGTGATTTTCCCACAATCGTTGCAGCGTGTTCCCGACGAGGACGTCCATGTCTCGCTGAAACGGTTATCAAGGTACTTAACTCTTTCGATGTTTCAAAAGGCTGAGAACCAAACGCGTTAGAAAAGGATGGAATTGAACATTTGAGATTGACGATTGTAAAAAGAAAAACTACCGGGGCCACGCGCAGACGAGCTAGAAGAGTTCAGGTGTCAGGCGCGAGGAGTCATTGATAAATGGGAGTCTTGGGTTACAGGTGCATAATGTACACCATCATCACGAAACCATGTGTTGACAATGTGTCCTTCAAATTATGTGAGCTGTGTCGTCACGACATGGGCCGTATATTGCCAAAATGTGTTCACAATATAGAGAAACCCGGGTCCTGTCGGCATGTTTTACAGGACCCAGGTCCAAGAAAAATACAAAATTTGTATCGACCACCGAGGATTGAACTCACAGGGTCACGGAGAAAGGAGGCTCGGGTCTGAGTGACGCGCTCACCCACTGCACCATGGTATCTTACTTGTAGAAAAGGTCGGCTACATTATATCCACCTCCTGCACGCACTCTCATGTTTTATCAACACATTGTATGAGCTTAGGGCAGCTTTAAGGACTGAGATTCATATCAGAAGCGGATTTATTTCACATTTACACCTTTCAGTTGTTCCAGTTGTTCTAAGCTTCTACAATGCCTGACTAGGAGTGGGTGCAGGAAGTGTATATATTGTAGCTGATCTTTTCTACAGGTAAGATACTATGGTGCAGTGGGTGAGCGCGTCACTCAGACCCGAGCCTCCTTTCTCCGTGACCCTGTGAGTTCAATCCTCGGTGGTCGATACAAATTTTGTATTTTTCTTGGACCTGGGTCCTGTAAAACATGCCGACAGGACCCGGGTTTCTCTATATTGTGAACACATTTTGGCAATATACGGCCCATGTCGTGACGACACAGCTCACATAATTTGAAGGACACATTGTCAACACATGGTTTCGTGATGATGGTGTACTGAAGACAACTCCCTGGTAGTATATCGGTTAGTACACGCGCCTGTCATAAAATAATCATTGGCTTGGCGATGTGACGCGCGAAAGCTGGGTTCGACTCCCAGCCAGGGAGATGAAGTGGGAGTAATGCATTTTTTTGTGTTTTTCCTCTTTTCCCCCTTATCGCGGATTTGCAGATATATGTATGTATTATTATCAGTACAGTACAAAATCAAAACCAGGCACCACACGCCCCCAAGTAAGTAGTAAGCAAGCTAACCCCCTTCCCCCCCATCACTCCATCTACACCCCAAACCTCCCAACCAACTCCCCAACCCTCCTCCTCGCCTCCTCATCCATCCTCCTCCTAACCTCTCTAACCTCCCTCGCCTCCTCCTCTTCCTTCGCACGCTGACGGTCCTCTTCTTCTCGTCTTTTGGATTCGTTCTTTAAGGCGACGGAAGCGTCGAATTCAGCTCGTTGAGCGAGTCGGTGGGTGGTGTGTGTGGGGAGGTGGGTTGAGAGGGGGATGGTTGGGTTTGGGGGAGGGCGTGGGTGGGAGGAGGTGAGGAGGGTTGAGGTTGAGGTGGAGGTGGAGGTGGAAGCAGAGTTCGAGTTCTCCCGCTCCCTCTCCCTCCGAGCGGCGATCCTCGAATCAGATCGGAAACTGAACTCGAAGGGTTTGGTCACCGGAGGAGGTGGTGGGGGTGGGCCCATTCCCGAAGTCGAGCTTGATTTCTCCTCGTTTCCTGAGACTGAGGCTGTCGCAGAGGGAACCCGTTGCCGTTGCCGTTTGCCTATTCCCTGTGGTGCAGAAACGATTCTCCCCCTTCCACCACCTCGGCTCTTCTTATTACTACTCCCAGAAACACCCAAACCGGGGCCCCTGGCAGCATCAGGAAGCGGCGGTAACCTCGTCGTTTTCTTCGCTCGTTTCGAGTTCCTAAGCTCGTCGGTATCTTCCTCACGACTGGCGCTGGGTCGTTTCTTAGACGCGTGGGGCTTTCGTGGTGAGAGTTGTGATACGGTGAGTATATCTGTATCCGTATCTGGTGGCGGTGGTGAGGGGAGTGGTTGGTTTGGCGTAGAGGATGAGGATGAGGGTGAGGCAGAGAACGAGAACGAAGAGGAGGAGGGGGCTTGGGCGTCAGAAACAGAAACCGTACGACGCAAAGATTCGGGTTCGAGTGTAGCACCGTCACCGTTACAAGTGTCAGCAGCCAGAGGTACCGGTGTCGGTGTAGAGTCAGCCGGGGTTTCTGTGTCCGTAGGCGGTGGCGGTGGCTCTTGAGAATCCGGATCCTTAACCTTCTCCTCCGTCTTCGTCTTCTCTAATGTCGATGTCGAAGGCTAAGTGAGAGGAAAAAAAGAGAGAACCAAAATCAGCACGATACTCACAAACCTACACGAAAAATCATAGAAAAATTGAACGTACCTCGCCTTCCCCTTCCTCTTGAACAGCCTCGACCTCGACCACACTCTCCCCAACCTTCGCCCTCCCCTTCACCCCCACAGATACGGGTACGGGAGCAGAAACCGCCCTCATCTTTGTCTTCACTGGCGCTGGCGCTGATACTGGTACTCTCCTCGGCGGCGCAGCAGCAACTACTCGTGCCTTCTTCGGCTTCCTTACACCAAACTCAGGCTCAGGTTCCGGTTCCACTTCCTTCCTCTTCTGCGTTGATGATGAGGATGGTAACGCGTCTGTGGTTGGAGTCGGAGTCTTCCTTTGAGTACGAGTACGAGTAGATCCTCCAGTACCGGCGCCGATTTCGGGTTTGGATTTGGATTTCTCGACTTCGACCTCCTTCTCCTTCCCTTTGCCCTCCGCTTTCGGTGGTGGTTTCGTTGTGGTAATGGTGGTGGTGGACGGAAGACGGTTATGTCTCGTGGTCGAAGCACCTCCACCAGAATTCGAAGGAGCTGCTCTTGATTTTGGTTTCGCAGCGGTCGTAGTCGCAGTCGGGGGAAGCGTGACCTTTACTTTCTCTTTATCTCTCACCGTCTCCTTCTCCTCTTTCTTCTCCTCAGACGACGGAGCTGGCTCTGGCTCTTGGACTTGGACTTGGACACGTTCCGCCTCCTCCACCTCGACATCTGCGTCAATACCCAACGAGAATCGGGGGCCGGTGGAAGGAGATGAAGCAGAAGCAACCGCAACCGGCGAATCTCTCGTTACTTTAGGTTCGGGTTCGGGTTCTTCTGGGACGGGAAGAGGGGGAGAAACGAGTTGTTGGGTGTGGGTGTGGGTGTGTGGTTGGCCGTCGTCCGAATCTGAATCTTCGGATATAGGTATAGGTAGATCGGTCTCTGAGGCTGGAGCTGGGGAATTTGTAGTGGTTGTAGTTGTGGATGGAGCTTCAGGAGCGGGAAGTAGGGGCGGAGGTTTCGATTTGACGTCCTCCTCCTTAGCGGTAGAAGAAGAAGAGGTAACCGTAACCTCTACCTCTTGCTGCAAAGACGAGGAAGACCCGCTCGCATCCGTATTCGTAGTGACACTGGACGCAGAACGGGTATGGGTACGTCTGGTGGTGGTGGTGGTGGACGACTTGGATCTCGTCGCAAGTTTTCGCACTTGTACTTGTGCTGAGGAGGAGGAGGCGGGCTCTGTACCTTCTTGCTGCAAAGAAGAAGACGCACGCGCACCCGTCTTCGTGGCGACGCTGGCAGAACGGGTATGGGTACGTCTCGTCGTCGTGGAAGGACCTGACGACTTGGATCTCGTATTCGAGACTGTCGCATGTGGCGAAGAGGAAGGTGGTGGTTGTACAACGTTATCGAGGGAGGAGGGAGACTCTCTCTTTGGAGCTTCTGCTTCGAATTCAACGGGTGAATCCATCGGTAGGGCTGCCGCTGGCGTTGGCGTTGTATCGATATGGACTGGGGAAGACGCAGAACGGGTATGTGTTATCGTCGTGGAAGCAATTGACCATTTGGATATCGACGTTGTAGGTGCCTTCCCTTTCCCTTTCCCCGCCAGAGGTTTCGGTTTTGTCTTGGCCTTGATCTGCGACTTCTCTTTCTCTTTCTCTTGAGCTTCAGGTGACGACGATGGAACACAAGCCGTAGTTGATGCTGCCGGCTGTTCTGCTTCGACAGGTTCGTCTTGTATCGAGAGCGGCTGCGGCGGAGGTGAAGGCTGCGCAAAGTCAAGAGGCGCTTCGAGGTCGGTGGGGGTGCCAGCGAGAGAGGGTGTCTCTTCGCCTGCGCTCGGTGAGGACGTCAGAGCCGGGTGTGGGATGAAATCGAGGGGTGTATGGTCTGGGTCTGGGTGCGGATGAGCGTTCGTGTTTGAGATCGGTGGTATGGAAGATGAGGACGACGAGGGTTCTGGCTGGGAGGTCGTTGGAGGGGGACCGAATATCTTCTTCTTCGTTGTGAGCTTCTCTTGCTTGGTTGGTGATTTGCTATACCAGTCGAGTCAGCACCCTCAAAAACTCGAATGGGAATGAATATAACACGTACGAGGTAGCAGGTTTCTTCATTGGTTTCGCTGGGGATTTCCTACCCAAAAAGAGGTCAGCATCAACCAGGAGATGAGGCGTATACACGACGAGACTTACGACGGCTGGCCAAATCCAAACTGGCGACTATACATCATCAACCTCCCCGCCATACCAGTGTTGACGTTGATACTATCCGTCGTCGTATCCATATCCGTATCGTTGTCCAAGTCCATAGTCACGTTCATCAGCTCTGTTTGGTTCATGTTCATATTGGTAGGAAGCAACGGAGTCTGCGTCTTCAAGTCAACAAACACCGAGAAAAGAAAGAGAAAAGGAAAAGGAAAACCACGCACCTCCTCATCCCACCCCTCTATAGCAGATTTCAAACTCGCCAACCGATGCGGCGTCGAATACGTCTTAGTCTTCGTCTTCGTATTCCCCCTAGGCGAATCAACCAAAACATCTCTCCCTCTCCTCGACGGCGGTGGTACCATAGGCGTAGCTCCCATCCCCAACACGCTATATTCCTCTCCATTGGTACCTCGGAAGAACGAGTAACCACCCCCGTCGTCGTCGTCTTTGTGTGCGAGGAGGTACGAGTCGTCTGCATCTTCGTCGTTGTTGGTGGGGATTTGGAATGATAATGAGTGTTCTTCGGAGTCTCCTTCTGCTTCTGTCGATGCGGATAAATCGGGGAGATGTCGTAGACTGAGGTCTTGGTTGGGTATTCGTGGTGACTACATCCAGGGGAGCCATGAGCATCAGTACAGTTGCGTTGCAGAGAGTGATGAGACGTACCCGAACCATCGTGGTTGGTTAGTCGGTGGATGATGGTGACCGTCAATGGCCAACAATAGATTTGGCGACGAGAATTCAACAACGTCACGTTCACGCGTCGGTCACAAGACTTTTGCCGCCGGCACTTGGCACAGACGTTTCGGGCGGCGTTTTCGTCCTATATCTCGATTGCATGCAGAGATTGGGAGAGGATTGGACTACGAAGACACTGGGGAAAACGATAAGAAATATCCACTCGTAAAGGGAGAAAAAGACATGCGTTATAAAGGAATCTCCCTGGCTGGGAGTCGAACCCAGCTTTCGCGCGCATCTGGCTTGACACCCGTTGTGATGACAGGCGCGTGTACTAACCGATATACTACCAGGGAGTTATACTCAGACATGTTGCCCGGGCACATATACCTGTCCGATTCTTTCTCGAAAATTCTTGAACACGGAGACTTGAACCAAAGTAAGATAGAAACTCGGACCAAACATTCTCAGAGCTTCAACACGCAAACTCGCATTTACCTTCCAACCAAAGTTACCCAAGGGGCCAGGGGCCAGGGTCACATACACTTCCAAATCTCCCTATAGTCAACGGTCAACCCCACAGAACCTTATATTTCTTCTCCGCACTAAAGTGACGCAAATGCCAAAAAATCCAACGGCTTTAGAGTGTTCGCCCTCACGAATTGAAACCGTACCTATCTATCTATATATATACCCACGCACCCGCATTCATTTCAACTCCGTTATGGTGTAGTGGCTAACATTATCGCCTCTCATTTGCAAGGGCAATCTACCTTTGATTAATTTGCGAGCGCGATAGCCCAGGGTTCGATTCCCTGTAACGGAACTTCAGTAGTGTTGAGTTTTTTTGTTTCTTCTATACCAGGGTTCTTTTTCGGACACCGGTCGGTACTCGTGAGTATTTCTCAGCCTTCAGCCCGAACAATAGACAATAGACAATAGACAATAGCCTCCGCCGCCCATTCTCCCCTCAGAGGCATTTGGGTTAAACTACCTGATGAACAACTTATCCAACTGTCAATGTGATTAACCATGACAATTCGGAACTTTCCATATTCAATTTTTTTCCAGTGCTCGTAAACAATGAACGCCTCAGAAAGGAATGACCGTTTTCTCAGCCCTAGACCGTGACTGAGACTCACATTCCCAGTCTCCCGCCGCCCAGTCTCGGTGCCTTTCCCTTACTCACGTCGGAGGTAAGTACGCATTAACGGGGTTAGTAAGGACTGCGGAAAAGGCTTGCAGGTACATTCCTAGTTCTTACCCGCCTTCGTTCACATTATCTGCAAGCATAATTTGGCGAGTCAATAGGAATGGGTTGATCCCCAAAACTCAAAACAGTGAGTTTCCCATTTTCCAGATAAAGTACGAGTGATGTATACCCGATTTCTTGATCTTGGAGCAAGAGGGCGGGCGGGGGCGACCTGACTGTAGAGTCTAAACACACACGCCCTTCTCACCGCTCGGCGGTCGAGAGAAAATGAAATCCCAAATCCTAAATTCCGTGCACCCAGCGCCCTCCCCCCTACCTTTTGTTGCGTAAAAGCGTGAACTTCTTGAACAACCGCTTTCAGAAGAATCCCCCCATCATATAATATAGTACTTACGGATCCCACCCGCCTCTCGCGAAAAACACTGAATGAAAGTTACTCAGTAGCACCGACAGGATTGACATCAATCGAGTGGGCACAAATAGACTATATACTATATAGTATAGTATCTCGCGTCCTCCTCGATCAATCTGTCCACGTCCCAGCGTTCCAGTTCTCTCACACACCGACGCAAAAAAAAAAAAAACAAAAAACAAAAAACAAAAAACAAAAAACAAAAAACAAAAAACAAAAAACAAAAAACAAAAAACAAAAAACAAAAAACAAAAAACAAAAAACAAAAAACAAAAAACAAAAAACAAAAAACAAAAAACAAAAAACAAAAAACGACTACGGATACAAGCATGTTACTTGTGGCTTGTAGCGCACTTTTGGACCTCTCCAGTCCTGAGTCCATGATCATTCAAAGTCAAGTTTGGGCTGCAAATTTCGTTCCTATCTATCTATACCCCTAAATCAATGAGTCTGTTATGATGTAGTGGCTAACATTATCGCCTCCCATTCCGTTGCGAAGCCTTCTTATTTAGCGATCGATTCCAATTTCCTGTAACAGAACTGAGGTGTCATCGCCAGGTTCCTATACTAACTTTTCTCAGTCAGGGGTTGTGTAGTGTATTCGCCCCCTACGATCCCCCGGTACCTTCACCTTTTCTTACATCGCCATGGATCACTCTCACTAGCACAAGGATTCAAATGTTTGGCAACACCCTGCTTGCTTACATGTAGATACATTCTCACCGCACGATTCAGAATCCCATGGTACGAGATTGAAGTAAAGGGGGGTGACCGGGACCGTTGACATACACATTCGAGATTCAAGAATCCCAAATCGCGTTGGCCCCCTTCTCCGCGATTTTGATGAAAGGAGGAAGTTTAACAACTAGTACAGATATCATGGTTCTCCCTCAATCAGTTTTGGCCCCACCGTCACGTCGAGCCCAGCGCAGAAGTCGTTTAGTTCCGTCCCAGTTCACAAACACGTACATCTAGTTTGAACAATAGCAAACGTGTACTCTTTGGACCTTCCATACCTTCACCCTAATCACTTGGGATGCTGACAACTCCGTTATGGTGGAGTGGCTGACATTATCGCCTCTCATAGAACTGCAACCAACTCAATTCATTGGCGAGCGCGATAGCCCGGGGTTTGATTCCCTGTAACGGAACTTCGTCAATCACAAACTTGAAATGTTTGCTTACATACCGGGGGTTCTGTATTCACTTTTGGCGGTGCTTGTGAATATGATGATTCGCCTTCGCAACTTGATTAAAGGCTCGAGTTGACTACTCAAAGTTCAGTAAATCCGCCCATTGGTTTTATGTACTCCGTTAGGGTGTAGTGGCTAGGTGCCTCTGTTTCTCCCCCAAGGTAAGAGCGCAATAGCCCAAGTATTACCTCCTATGGTAGATCTGTGGTAACCGTTGGGTGTAGTGTAGGTAATTTTAATTCTGATAATCACTGAGTCCTTGTGCAACTGAGCTATCAACATTGAGCGACATTATGGTGGGGAATCTGCATTGTTGAATCTCAATTTATAGAATAGCTCATACAACGCACAAGTGTCATTAAATTTGGTTGGGATTCGGCCTGCTCAAGCGGCTAACACTGGATCGAAAATGGTCTTCACGAGCGCGTTCAGAATCACCTGATGAGAACTCTAACGCACGTGATTGAACATCGGCCGGACTCTGAATCTGTGTGGGAATCCTCGATCGTACGGGTTGCTATTCAACCACCACCACATCACCGAAAGGACTACTGCCTGAGCTTCCTTCCTATACCTCCATCGGCTTGACTATATCTTTCTTACTCACAGTGCTCTCACTAAATGGGACCACGTGCGTATCTGCCACCAGTGGACCTCGAGTTCACCTTGCACTGTTTTCGACGATTCCCAAAGGCCAAGAGCGCGCTCGATGCGCTTCGCAGACTCGGAGAGCCGCCCTCTATCACCCTCGCTGATATTTCCAACCCCCCACCGGTTATCCAGACAGCAATACAGGTGATGGGTGCACTCAGTAGAAGCTACGAGACATCTATTATCCGACCCAGCTGGAAATCTCTTATTGGTCCATGGGTGAGGGTACTTCTCGAAGACATAATTCTCGGAGATCACGATGGCCCTTCAACCGCGGAAGGTATCGCCGTGTGGGATCACATTCTCATGTGTGTCCCCGGTTGCTTTCTCTCGGCAGCTGGGCCGCCGGGTCGTGAGGATGACCCACACTCGCTGAGTCGTACGACCCCATACATCGGACCTCTATTCACTCAAACGTGGCTCAAGGTGATCGACGAGTGTCATAGGACGTGGTCGACATGGTCTCAATTGCATATACTACTCGTAGAGCTGGTGGATGACGCTGAGACTGGCCCTACGAGTGTATCTCGCGCTGACATACCCCGCAACGTTATCTACGCCCTGGACGAACAAATGGGGAAGCTGTTCGTTCGTCATATCAACTTTCACATCCCGAAAATCCCCCGAGCTTCGAATGACGAGCTGTCCGCTGTGGAAAATCTTATGTCTTTGCTCGTCGGGGACATCGGCAGGGATCGCGACGAGAACCCCCTCGGATACCCAGCGGTTGTCGGACAAACGATTCCAGCCCTGATAAAACTCGTTTCCACAGTGATGTTCAAGCGAAAGATCGACCCCAAGTGTCCCCCAAGCAGGATTTCAGAACACATCCATCGCATTGCAGTGTTCGCGCTGCAGTGCCTATACGGAGTACTCCGCAATCCCAGCTCAGCAGTGTTAGCTTTGGATTCGGGCGTTTTGAAAGTCGTCCTGAAAGCCTATCCGTGTTTCTTTCGGTACGATGACACGAGGGATGGTCGGGCCCTAAAGTTGAACTTCGTTCATTCGACCACCTCGTTGTTGCAGCGCATTTCCCGTTTGGTGGTGTATCCCAACGTTCTGCACGCTTTCCTCGTAGCCGCTAGGAAGGTAGACATCGAGGAGCTGGATGCCGAGTTGGAGGATAAATCACCCCCAACGTGGAAGTGCTGGAAGGAAGCGAAGGACAAGGTTACTCTCCTCCGAGACATACGCCACGCTTTAAGGGAAACTGGATATGTGGTTTGTGCGAATGTGAACAGCGTGCGTATTTTGCGGGATTTCTGGCATACCACAGAGTTGGATTCACCATCATGGTTTTTAGTGTCCGCTCTACAAGAAAACAGGAGAGTTAGACCCCCGTCAAAGGGTTCAGCACCGTCGTGCCCAATGCTCCGGATGTTCATGGGTCATCTATTGTTCGGTGGAATGTCAGAAAGTATCCTGGAAAAAACACAAGAAGGTGTGCCGAGGTGCACCACCGAAAGTACGATGTAGGTATTTACACTTTTCGGGACACGTTTCCGTCACTAACAGGAACATCTAAGTCGTAATGTCGCGGTTCATATCGCACTCCGACTCCAGCTTCTTTGAGGCCCTCATCCTCTACTTCGTTGGTCTCTATACCCAGTCCATTCGACAAGCAGTGGATCATTACAAGCTTCGATTGTCCGAACTCGAGGGTTTATCCACGGAACAGCAGCTCATAATGGACGGTCTTAAGAATCCAATTGTTTACCTCGATTTCGATCTGCCATCTACGCCCACACCCGATACCTCCCTACAAATTCTCGACCCAGTGACACTCACGACTCTGCGCGAGCCACCCATCCCCCAGTTTGACCTAAGAGGATGTACTGAGTTTTGGCGTCACTCTACGGTGGACGAAACGATGATCATGGTGGTCGGGGTGTTTCCGACTTATGGCAAGAACGTTGGGTTGATACAGAGTTTATTCCAATGCGGAGGATGTGATGAGGTATACAAGCATGACTCGGGTCGTTATGAAGAGATAGTTAAGACGGGAGTATGGGACAGAATAGGTGAAGAGATGAATCGGGAACGGCTGGAGAGGGAGAGACATGGGTAGCTTTGAAAACTCTCGTATAGCAGCCGCTCGAAGATTTGGACAGTCTGTACAAACATGGCATCACAGAGCCTTGAGGTATCACCCGGAGACTCAGTCTTGCTCTTCGACTCTTCAAGTTTGGTGTTCATCAATGGAGATACCACTCAGGTATTATTACATGGGCGTACCTACTCGACCTGGGCTTTAAAAAAAATTCGGTCTCCTATGCTTATCAAGAAATGAGGTCGAGGTCAATTTTTCCTCGTTTCCCGAGACTGTCGTAGAGGGAACCCGTTGTTGTTGTCGTTTGCCTATTCCCTGTGGTGCAGAAACGACTTTCCCCAAAAGAAGGGTAGCAATCCCCATACCAGAGCCCCCTTCATCGCACGAGGTAGCATTGTTTTTGGTGAGGGAGCATTTTCCGCCCGTGAAACAGTGGACCTACTATCCCGGCTAGTGATGTGCGGGCTCGGGCTGGGCTCAAAGCCTCGAGCCTGGGCTCGGCTTAGAGGGCTTAGGCTCACCAAAATCAAAGCCTGAGCCTTGAGCCCAAGCCCGACATCAAAGCCCTAGGGCTCAAGTACCAATGTACATAAGGCTGTGCAAGAAAAAATAAGGATGTCAGATTGTGTACCAGATAGCCCGAGAAGATTTCTACTGCCCAGTGGTATGTGGATTGGACCACCACCAAGTCCCAAGTAGCATGGGTCACCAATTTGATGATGAAAAGACACTATACTTGGTGAGTATCCACGTCATTGAAGAACCAAATGGGCCACTTACTATCAGCCTTGGGGGGCCAATAACACTAGCATGAGGAGAATATTCGACACACAACCACATTTGACTTGCAGATGAGGAGGGCCTGAGCCCAGGGTTTGGGCTTACAAAATCTCGAGCCCGAGCCCACACATCACTAATCCCGGCAAATCCGTCAGCTCTTTGCGAGGCAATTGGACAGGGACAGTCACTAATGTGACGGAACGAGGTGTAGAGGCCATACGAACCTATGAAATCAACACTGGAAATAAAAGGATCAAGGCAGAAGAATCATGATTTCTTGGTTGGAGGCTTCATAAAGTCTGGAAAGTTGGGCAGTATGTCCAACATTTTACTGGAGCAGAGGGGCTCATTCTCAGAAATGAGTCGGACAATGTTTTCTTTTGGAAAGGGGGGGACAATATGGTCAGTACAAGTTTTGTCTTTAGTTCTCTTGAGCTCACCACATTACAAACATACAGGCTGCTACGCCATACTCTGCACACTGGAATATGCTTTGGGAGGTACAGAAGACACTGGGACCATATTCTGGCAAGGCATAGACAAAGTGTGATCACGGAGGCTCAAAACCAAACCAATGCCTCCCAGTATGATTGTAACGGGCTAAATTTCTGCCTATCTCATTTCTGGGACCCCTACCTTTTTACCCAATTCCATACCCCTCTATACCCCCTTCATATACATCTTTCCAGCTCTCTATTCACATCCTTCACCATGTCTTTTCACCATTCTCCACTCCTCACTCCTATATCGGGTCCCTCAGACAACCTCCAGCATACTCCGGGACTCTATTCATTTATTCTGGGACTTCAACATCTCACTCCGGGACCCCATGAACTCATTCTAGGAACCCATAAGTCCATCCCGGAAACCCACATGGTTCACATCAGGACCCTAACAGCTTTTTCCGGGATCATCACAATTCATTCCGGGATCCCTTTCCTCATATCAGGACCACATGTGGCACATTCTGATGGTCCCGGAATGACTCACACCTTTTCTGATTCTCTCTATTTCGCTCTGATTCCCCTTTCTACTCTGTAATTTACCTATATGGACTTATATCTTTCCCACACCTGAACAGTATATAAAGTACATGTAGAACCTCCATGTACTTTAGTTCGGTTGTATTGTCTCTTATCCAGTCAAATGTCTATCAAAGCTTATTAGCTGAGTATTCTTTCAAGTCTGTGGCATACTAACTGTCTCTGTGAATCGCACATCACATCCTACAGGTGCAACCTTTGTTAGTTCAGGTC
>JANHQD010003197.1:38316-61002 GCA_024721195.1 Marasmius sp. AFHP31
GAGATCAGAGTCTGGGGCCATTTGAAATCTTGGAGAAGGTTGGGGACCTGGACTATTGGCTGGACCTACCAGAAGAGCTGGAACAGCACCACCCTATTTTCCATGTCAACAAACTCTATCCTTTTGAAGGTTACCTAGTAAACGGGCTGCTGCCGGATCTGCCAGGACCTCTTGAGTTAGAGGATGAGGATGAACCAGAGTATGAGGTAGAGGATGTGGTGGACAGCCAGTACAGGTGGAGACGACTGGAGTATTGGGTGAGGTGGAAGGGTTGTTCAGAGTCGGAAAACACCTGGGAACCTGCACACAACCCGAAGAACGCCTCTCAAATAGTTAAGCAGTTCCACAAGAAGTTCCCCGCTGCAGCAGGACCAGCTTATCAAGAAGGGGCCTAGTCATTGAGGACGATGAATTCTAGAAGGGGGGTAATGTCATGAAGTGCCGCTTTTCCTTTCTTAGTGCTCATTCCCATTTTAGTGCCCATTTGTTACATTGACACCTACCAGACGCCCGTTTCCCCTTTTCACATCATTTCTTCCCACATCCTTGTTCTTTCTCATCTCCTTGTTCTTTCACATCATCTTCACAACTTATTGCATCTATTGTTCTCATTGTTCTCTCATACACAACAGTTACTTGTTCTGGACTCGTTATTGTTCCATACCTGGACTACTATTGTTTTCCCTTGTTCCCTATTATCTTTCTTTATTCTCACACAACTTGTATTCCAGTATATAGGCTAGGTAGTTTACACCTGGTCCCTCATCTTGACCTCTTGTCATTGGGACCAGGTGAGTAGTTAATTCCGTTTCTCTTTACCTGCAATATATCTAACTTGTCATTGGGACCAGTCCTTTACTTGCTCTTGCTCTTTGCTCTCTGCCTCTGCCCTCTCCGTTGTTGTCTCCACTAGACGACTTCTGCCACCATCATCTCTGTATCTGAAGTCTTAGCGTCTAGTGCTTTAGGACAACACGTAGCAGGAATGTGACAGATACACATGACAGTTATGTCTTGTTCAATACAACTCATTTCCCGACTCAAGTTTCAAAGCATCCTCTGACTTGTTTGCCTGAATTAGTGTTGTTTGGGTGCCCTAGCTCTCTCACCCTGGACTCAAAACGGGGCCAAAGCTCAAGCCGGCACAGGCGCAGTACTACGTAGTGTACAAGACTGTAAATATCAGAAACCAAGAAATGGGAAAGTGGAAGGGTGGGTGCAGAAGAAAACTTCGAAAAGAGGCTATTGAGCAGATGTGAGATACAAGAAAGAAAAGGACAAGGAAATTGAGGCTATCATTGTTGCATAAATACTAATGGAGAGGGCAAAGCAGAATGTGGCATCTGCTAGTGGTGAGAAGAGAATGGGAATGGTGGCATCCAGAACAATGCAAAGGGCTCAGAATAGGCAGCCAAAGGCTGCACGTCGTGCCTTGGTGGCATAGACCTCAGTCAAATGCTTTTGACCGATTCTACTACTACCTGTAGACTTGCCTTGAATCTTACCTTATACTCATAACCACTTTAACTTACCTATCTTGCTCAAATAGCTCACAAAAACCTTACCTATAGATGGCTTAGACTAAGTAGTACCCCAAGTATACAAAGGGCTTGCCTGTACAGTAAAAATTCCCTTGATTTATAGTGCAACTTTGGTGAGAGACATTTACTATCAATGTAGTTGAGTACCAATGTCAGTCTTGTATGATCCTCCACCACTCATAAACCTTGGATAATTCGCATGTATATACTAGTAGCCTATGAATGACTCTCTAACCACTTACTTTGCCTTAGAACACTATGCCTGACTTCTGAGAGCTAAGATTATGCTCAAAAATCAGTAGGCGCCGGTGTGGGAACCTAGGCACGTGACGCGTTTGGGGGGCGGCTGCAGAAATGACAATGTGCCGCGCCCTCTCTCAGTGTGTGCAGTCAACCCCAAACACGGCGGGGCGGGTCTCACAAGGGGGCGCGGAGCAGGAATTAAATTTTTCTGTTATAACACTCATAATTCTCTGTTATACTGCTGGGGCTGCCGCGCATTCCGCGTCCTTTTTTCCGGGCTCCCCTAACACATTTGTCTTGAACGACTCCTGGTTGTGGATAGCTATACCCTGTGCCGTACGTACAATGATCAAGGTCGAAGCAATTCCCTGAGTCGGGAGTGCCAATCAAAACAACCAATGACGACCGATGAATGTGGAACTTACCATTATGGGCACCATCGAGAAGTAAAACAGCTGGAAGCATATGTTGAGCACCGTGTCGCGACGTTTTGCCCGCTCATAATCATCCCAATCCACTGCGAGGATGCGGACGAGCGTAAATATTACGTATATGGAGATGTTCAAAGGGTAGAGCAACCCCGATTCCAAGCTGTAGCCTATTGTTATGTGCTGCAGACTGGCAGTAAGTACACGAACAGCCCACCTTGCAGCAATCATGGTTTTATACATTTTTGATGCTCGCGGAACACTATATTTCGCGACTTGACGACTAATATAGAAGATGCGCCCAGCTGGAGCAGTCCGCGGGATTAGTGACTAGCTCTCTCAGTATGGCTCGCAGCTCACCTATGAGACCAGTCAACAAGACATGTACGAAAAAGCTCCCAAAAGAGAAGCATAATACCGTCATGCTCGGTTGAGACCCTGGTCCCCAGTCCTCGAGGGTGTTCTGCCAACCCATGATGTTGGGAACGCCCAGCCCTTTTGGATCCAATCGTGAGTTGAGAACTGATAGATGAATGCTAATCCTTTACCAAGATTGTTCAACAGGCAAAGAAGCCCTGGAATAACAATCACCCGACGACGTCTACCCCATATGAGATAGCACCTCCCCAGCTAAGGCCGATTCACGAATATCGTCAGGGAGAAATCCCCGAACATTGTGGATGTAGTGTATTTGAAAGATGAGCTTACCAGAATAAGGTCCATTACAATGCTACGGGATGCATTGTTATCATTGTATCCAAATAGCTGAACGGAAAGAGACTTACTTTGCCGCCACCAAGATGGTGGTAGCAGTGGTATTCAAGACACTGATTTACGTTCAGGGTGGGCTCAGTGAATGAAGAAACTGGCCAAGAAACAAACAACTCACTTGCGGCGGTCCCGAAGGAACGAGGCGGTTGAAATACGGTTCAACGTTGCATCGGCTTCGAGATAACTCTTGACTGCTACTCCCTGGGGCTTCTTTCCCTCCCAACCCCAGCTAATATACGACCTTGTGCTTCGTTCATCGTACGCAGTGAATACCATAGCAAAATTCACGGCGAGGCTGCCGGTCGCCAAGGCAAATAGGCCGACGAGAAGAACGCAGTGGAGGCGAAATTGTGCATGTCTACGTCGAATTATAATTGAGATGCATGTTGCGAAGAGAACCACATAGATGCCTGGCGACCGAAGTCCATATTATGAACGCTCGCGAAGAAGAGTCGAACGGCAGCCAGGGTTGACTCACCGTATAAAAGGAAAGTTGCCTGGTTAATCGTAGGTGAGATCAAAAAAATGGGCAGGACGTTTCAGGATGGTTTTATATCACTCACACATGCCAGAACAACAGATTTCGTGAATGGGTCTCGATCCTTGCAACCGGGCGCCCCGCCGTAAAACCCGATACAATTGTAATATATTGCCAAAGTTGTTGTGGGATAAGGTTTGGGCGAAGTTGTTGCAGACATCGGGGAAATAGAGGTGATACTACGCCTGGTTCAGAGTTCATTAAATATCTTCCGAGCCAAGTAATCGTGGTAAAGGACACCTAGTACCATGACCATCATTGATGTAGCAAGCGAGGGGTGGTCTGGGATCACCGGCAAAGGCATTTGATAACTGCGAGATCAGATTTCGAAGGCCGCCACTGTTTTCAACTCATTAATGCCCGCGAGCCATGGGCCACGCCATGCTACAATTATTCCTGTCAAAGAAGAAGGTAGATGTGGAGAGAATCACTGATACAACAATGTTGTTGTATCTGGTGACTCTGTTGATACTCGGGTTGAGCTCGACCCAACCCTGTAATGGGAATCTTGGGATCGTGTGCTGCCTGACATCGTCCCGTAAGTTGCCATCATGATCACCCCCCACGCTCTTCTCTCCGAATGCTCGGTCCAGGCTGCTGGGTAAATCCGCTTCTGTCTGTTGCATCTCTGTACTACCAGTGTTCGTATCTCCGGCGAAAGAGATTTAGGGCATTATAGCAGATGACAAACGCAAGATTTGATCGAACACACATGCCAGTATGGCGAAAACCCACCTTGTGACAGCATTCGAAGCTATAATGGAAACAGTGAGGGATCCGCACTTACTTTTTTCCCGACACAACTCCCCTCAACATTCATCGGCACCCCAGACCCGCGAGCCCATTGGCATACACCTCGCCTCCCCTTGGTTTTAAAGATTATGTGCTGTGGTAAGCTACCCGCAGGCGTGCGACCGCCAGACCGGCTCAACTTGATTTACGCTGAGACTGAGAACAACTGATCTTGCAGCAAACTCGAGGCAGTTGAGTTCAACAATAGTACACTCTAACAAAGTTGCGGAGAGGACCTTTGATCTTCCGGGTGTCCTGACTTTCGGCATCCAGAGGATGAGTGATTACGAGAAATATCACCTATTAGGTACATATCCGTAGAGCCCTCTTCGACCCAGTACAAAATGTGGACCCTTTCCAATCATCAAGGCGAGCCCATGAATCGTTCAGCTTCCACCTAACACTCCTCAGTCATACAAGCTTGCTCGCTACGGCTAAGACATGATTTCCGAAGACATTAGGATCGCCAAATATCCCAGTACTGTTACATACACCTGAAACTCCCAAACGCACCACAACGCATAATGACGAGAAAAAACGGCGGCTACCAAAGATTTTGCCACCGCCCCGAGGACACAAACTCAAAGGTATCTGTTCATATGGTCAATTACGCACGTCTCTTTCCCTTTAACCCAAATGTGGCACTCACATATACTGAACTCCGGCCCACACTCACAATTCCTCCCCCCCTCATCTCTCCCGTAGAGTAAAACTCAAACGGCGGGTGTATATACCCAAAGTCGTCAAAGAAATAGAGTTTGTTCTCATAAACGAGGAGGCAAGGGCGATTGTGTGGATCGGAGCGTCTCCCCAGCATCGTCGAGTAGAGTCCGCGTCAGCGTCCGGATAGGGAGTGGGGGACGTGATAAAATCTGCCGTTGCAGTCTAAAACAAAAACTCGAATTACTCGAGTTAAGGCTTGCTCCTATAAAAATCAAGGTTGGCGAATTCGAAGTCATCTCGAACTATGTAGCTCATTGCTCAATTATGGGGAGGGAGGGAACATCGGTAAGGTACTATCGCGTTGTTCAGGGCGAGGTGGGGTGGGTGGGTTGTGAGTTGTGTTGTTGTGAGGTTGGTGGGATTGAACGGGTCAACAACGAAGCGTGTGGTCGATTGGCATTCGTTCAGGGTTATCCTGAAGCCTGACAACGGAATAAATGCTATTGAGAACAGTTCCATTGTTTGGATACATCAGACAAGAGACGGACCGTATCTCTTACCGTGGACTCGCATATACTCAAGCAGGTCGTAGGTGAAATCGCACGGTAACGGAAGTCCTAGCCTGCGTAGTCTATAACAGCAAGGGTGAGTCAAGTCAGACACCAATATAAAGTCCGAACGACGGAGTCGATGCGCCAATAGTACTTGTATGGCTGCATCAACGAGCGTCGGGGAAAGAACTGTTCGAGGTACAAAAATGAGATCCCCTGAAGGCGGAGTTCAGCATAACACGCCGGCACACTGTGTACGATTCGGAGATGCAAGAACAACCAGAACTTAAAATCACAGAGAACGGTAAAGAATGCACCAGCGTAAGTGACGCCTTGATTCTGCAGCTTTATCCTTCCCTCCATGGCCTTCTCCCCGTCTATCCGTTCCAGCGGATACCAATAATCGTACGGTATACGCCGAACTCAACAGGGAAACGTGCCGAAAACAGGGATTGTATTGATCAGGATCCACCAGCGATGTTTGCACCCACATACCTTTCGAACTCATTCAAGAATACCTAAGCGTATGCAAACCTTTGGTTAAACCTCCTCTCTAGCTGTTCTATATTCGATAACATGTATTACGAGTAAGCATGAGAGGGGTGTCGTTCTCTTTGCCCTTTTTAGGGCGTGGTCAGAGCCTTCGTCGATATCTCATATTGTCGTTGTTCCCCTACATCGTCTCCGCGTCCGTGTTTGTGTTCGCCAACGCCGGTCTTCTATGAACATTTATATCACGTTAGGAGGACTGATGTGAAGAAGAATGTTGACGTACGAAGACGACTACTCGGCATCAACAACTGGAAGCGGGGAGTATTATTGTCGGCGTTGGTCACATCCATGGAGACTAGGATTAGGATTGGGGTTAGGTCGAAAGCGGCGATTTGATATTGGCCTTTCCATTCACTTCTCCTTCCTCTACTCGACCTCCATCAGGATGGTAGGGGTGCCAGCGGGAGAGGGTGCGTCTTCGCCTACGCGTTCGGGATGGCTGGTAGGGAAGACGACGGTTCTGGCTGGGAGGTCGTTGGAGGACTGAATATCTTTTTCGTTGTGAGCTTCTGTTGATTGGCCGGCGATTGCCTATACCATTCGAGTCAGCGCTTGGAAGGACTCGAATACGGATATACACGTACGAGGTAGCGAGTTTTCTCACCGGTTGCGCTAGGGATTTCCTACCTAAGAGAGTTCAGCATTAACAAGGGGTGAGGCGTATACAGGACGAGACTTACGACGGCTAGCCCACTCCAAACTGCCTACTATACATCATCAATCTCCCCGCCATACCCGTGTTGACACTGATACCAACCGCCGTCGTATCCATATCGGTATCGTTGTCCAAGTCCATAGTCACGTTCATAAGTTTCGTTTGGTTCATGTTCATGTTGGTTGGAAGGAGTGGGGTCTGAGGTTTTCAAGTCAATGGGAGAAGAAAAAGAGAAAAGGAACAACGGAAACCACGAACGTCATCGTCCCAACCCTCTATAGCAGATTTTAAACTCACCAACTGATGCGGCGTCGAATACGTCTTCGTCTTCATATTCCCCTAGGCAAATCAACCAGAACATCTCTCCCTCTCCTCGACAGCGATCCAATCTGACGCGGTACCATAGGCGTAGCTCCCATTCCTAACACGCTGTATTCCTCTCCATCGGTCCTTCGAAAAAACGGGTATCCACCGCCGTCGTCTTTATGTGAGAGGAAGTACGAGTCGTCGTCGTCGTTGGAGATTTGGAGAGATTGTTCTTCAGACTCTCCTTCTGTCGATGCGGATAAATCGGGGAGATGTCGTAGACTTGGTTGGGTATTCGTAATGACTAAGTATAACCAGGCGTCGCCATTAGTACAGTTGCAGAGAGAGTGAGTAAAAAAAGACGACGAAGACGTATCCGAACCACCGTGGTTAGTGGTTAGATGATGATGACCGTCAATGCCAACAATAAATTAGCAAATTAGCGGCGAGAATTCAACAACAATGTCACGTTCGCGCGTCGGTCACAAGACTTTGCCGCCGGCGCCGGCACTTGACATAGGCAAATGTTTGGGGCAGCGTTTTTGTCCTCTAGCTCAACTGTGTGCAGAGTTTGGGAAAGGATTAGACTACAAGGACACTAACCAAAGGGAGAAAGATGTGCTGAGATAAAGAAAAAAAAGGACTCCTTGATGGAGGGATATAAATCTCCCTGGCTGGGAGTCGAACCCAGCTTTCGCGCGTCCAAAGTCTCAGCTTTCAGTGGCTGACAGGCGCGTGTACTAACCGATATACTACCAGGGAGTTACACTGCAAGGTGTTGCTCGGGTACATATAGCTGTCCGATTCTACCCTTCACACAGCCTTTGGAGTTTTCGAACGGAGAAAATAAAAATTCGGACCAAACATTCTCTTGTTGACCTTTAACACGGAGACTCGCGGCCTTACAACATGCACTTGCCTTCTAATCGATTAGATTTCAACGTGTTACCCAAGGGGCCAGGAGACATACAGTTTTGAATCTCCCAATCATTCGCAGAGCTGGATTCCTTATCCGTACTAAAGGGACACAAGTATGGCATGCACTCACAAATTGAAACTGTACTCCTCTATATATGCCCAATCACCCGCAATCCATCTAACTCCGTTATGGTGTAGTGACTAACATTATTGCCTCTCAGCCCATGATTTGATTCCCTGCAACGGAATAAATCATGTTCTCCGTTTTTTTCTTTCATTGTACGAACGAGGTTCTGTATTCACTATTCTCGGTTGGTAACCGTGTGTCGTGATATAAACCCTCCGACGACCTAAAGAAATGACAGTACCTAAACTCGACTTGGACGATCAATCTCCCACCCACCCGGTGCCTTTCCCTTACATACCATCAGCAGTGCCCACTCGAAAGGAGAGGGATTAGCAAGGATTCGGAACGAGCTTGCGGTTTCCACACATTATCCAAATTTGTGAAAGTCAATAGGGATAGTTAACCCCGACTAACATCAAAAACCAAGTTCCTGTTTTAGACAAAGTACAAGTGCGAGTGATTTCTTGATCTTAGCTTGGAGGACCTGACTCCAAGCACACTGTCTATACGCAATCACCCGTATTATTTGATAACTCCGTTATGGTGTAGTGGCTAACATTATCGCCTCTCATCCACAATTTCCCATTTGACTGCGCGATAGCCCAGGGTTCGATTCCCTGTAACGGAACTTATGACTTCTGGATGCTTTTTTGTTGGTATCGTCTTCCGACATTCTGCTCCCGAATCCAATCACTAAAACTTCTGGGAAGGAATCACGGGGGTTTTTTTTTCAGCCTTAGACTCGAGGTAGCACTATCCCCCCCAGTCGAGAAAGTCACTGTTTGGGAGAGGAGAAACTAACAGACACAGTTTAACAACCTATCTTTCGGAGAAGTCGCGATATAGTGATAATCCCTGAGAACGAACATGAACGCACAACTCTTTTTCTCGAGTGCCCTTCCGTCCGCTCAGAAACCAAAAGTCCCTGATATATATTCACCTAAGCAAGTCTCAACGCGACTCTCAGGGTGGATGTCCAATTAGACAGAGTATAGGTTAAGAAAGGCATGTCGTATTATTCTCAGGGCAACCCTCATCAATGCGACCAGCATGCCTCTGCAACGTCGATCATATGACATTCATTCAGCCTTGGACTGGAGGCCTCAGGCTACATCTCAAAGTTGATAGTGGACGGTGACAGAACACCCAGACTAGAACCACCGCTTCGCCAACTTTCGCCCGACGACAATTATGGCCGCTTGAAGCAAAGAAACGACGCCGGTACCCCCATTGATCCAGAGGTTCGAGCCCAGCTGCGAGAAATGGTGGAGAGAATTGCGAGGCCAGAAGCCGATCAAGCGCCTCCGATACCTGAGATTCTTGTTTTTCTCGAGTTCTCTACCCCTGTCCTCTAAAAATCGTACTTGGAGTCGCGCCAGGACAAATGATAAACTGTACGGCTCTCATTGTGGATCAATGTATCGGGCAAGTTACAGCAATCTGATTGCTCTTAACTTTCGTATCAGACTGATTTGGAATGCATGATGTTTAACTGTCCTCGGAGCAACCATATCTCCACGTTCGTGCCGCTGCAGTGACAGCCGACAGGAGTTTGTATCGGGTTATTTTTGGGATACTGCTAAAGAGAGATGTTTCTAGGTAGTAGTTTTTGATTCATCTGGTTTCGTGTGCCCATCATGGCTCACAAGTGACTCTCAAGTTGGGGAAACTTCAACTGCTTTTTTTTTTTTTGCGCGTGCCCCCCCCCCGATAAAGTACCTCCTATTGTCAGCGTCATGTTCGGGTTGACCACGAGAATGATGTATCCGAAACTTGACTTTGTCTCAGTTTAATCAATTGTGGACCGCTCGAAAAGCCCGGGGATTTATCATCATACAAAAAGTCGTATATCACACCTCTCTCGATGGCGTCCCTCGTGTCGAGTCCTTTTATATACTGCTACAACCTCCTCGTGACCTTTCATCTCATTCATAACTAGTTTTCAGCTGATAGTCTCGCGATTACTAGTAAGGTCTTCATGAACCTCCTCTTGTTCTCATTGTTGACAGTTTTCGAAGTTAGAACACCTTTTCCGAGCACTGTGACGCTTTCCCAGCCTTTCTCATTCACATGGGCGCGGGGCCAACAGGATCTGGACCCTGCCTACCTCGATTTTGCCGCGTTCTATCCGTCCACCTCGTTCACGGGGGAGCCCATCAACGTCGTTGCGAGTGTGGAACGTGTATTCATGATGACTGCACAGCCTCCGGGGTAAGTAATTGTGCTTTGGGCTCCGAACAAATTATTCGTGCTAACTAATAGACCACTTGGTTATCAGAGAATTCGACCTCAAAGGACGCACGGGATACACCTTTAGGGGGGAGTAGGAATAAGTACTTGAGCAGTCTTGATCATGAACAGTTGTTAATCATGACTCTATTGTTGAGCGACAGGGTAGGAGCTATATGATGACGTCGATCGCAGCCTCACGACAACACTTATTGACGCTCTTTTGCCAGCGCTAGCTTCCCGTCCACACCAAAATCGAATACATCAACCATCTTCGGTGGTGTGGTTGGGGGTATAGCTAGTATCATGATTCTCGTATTGATCATCTTCTTGTAGAGAAGGAGAATCAGTACATGCTACATCTGACCTCGAACTTCGTTCTGTTTCTTACCTCTCATCTTGATAGAACAACACCAAATCACTGCCGACACAGTACCTCGATCCCTCAACCCGCTAGTTTATCCTAACCCGGCAGAGAAATCAAACCTTTCTACGGTGGGGCGTCCCACAAAGGGCTATAGGAAGGGAAGGGGAGACCCATCAAGTCGGACTATTGATCGACGCGCCCAACGAGGGCCGACCGCACGGGGAAGTTCAAGCTCAAGATCTATCGCCAAATTCGCCGTCATCGACAACAGTATCTCCAGACGGTTCGCGAGGGTGAGAGGAGTTGCGAGTACAGATACAGGAAATGACGCAGAGAATGGCGAGGTTGGAGGCTCATATGGCACCACCAACCTACGACTCTTCTCCTTAACCTTCGCATAGTGAAAAAAGTTGACACGTATTCTCCAAGTGACTACCTCGTTAATGGTTATGTATCGGTCAGGTCAACAGAACTCTGTCTTCTACATCAGTGACTCCCTGGACGGCACCTATCAGGCCACTGATTCATCACGCTTCCCTGCTCTAACTGATCGGGTCGACCGGCGGATGTCAATGACACTGCTCGCCCACCCTACTGGAGCACCCCCACTGTGTACGGACTCAGGGTCTCCTGATACATTTGTCTTATACGTTTCTTGTTAATGGGCGGCCATGATTGAGGTTGGGAAGCTTGCCGCGAGGCTCCAGGACAGCATATTCAAAGTTTGAGATTGTATCTGGCACAGGAATTTGCGAATCACGGACAGAGATCGAATTTCATGAAATCAACCTACCGAAAGAACTCAGCCCACGCGGAAAGTCGTTTAGTAGTGAAATTGAGATGGCAGTTGGACTAAACGGGCTGAACCCTAACCCTTTTCCCAGCTAACGACATAATCGTATGCCGTCAGGAAATTGCCTGCTAACCAATCGGTCCCCACCCCACAGGATCCCATCTAGCTTTCTCTAGTTTTCTCGCGCCTGAACCAGTCACGAGCGGCATGGAGCTTTATGACAACGCGTCGAGGAGTGCGTTCGGATTGTGGTTGTTAATGGCTGCCCCACCGTGGGGTGGGACCAGATTTGTGAGCGGGCAATTTCCTGGGACGGCCTACGATTATGTCGTTAGCTGTCAAGGCCGATGCGAGGATGGGGTCGCAGGGTGCATGTGATCCACTCTCACGGTGTGACATATGATCGAATCCGCCATCACGACGCGTCTTCACCATGAATCGTTTCACGCATGGGCGGGTCGAATCTTCCGATTCGGCTCGCCTTGATCCTTAGGTCTTCTGACATACGGGGACGTTCAACCTCAATGAACGATTGGACGCGTGAGCTAGACTGGAAAATGGTAGTGGCAATAGTGCCACTGAGGAGGAATAGACAAAACTACAAGATAATTAGAGTAAGCATATCATCGGTGTTTGGGTCTCGTATCGATGGTCTCGTGTTGGATCATGGATGTACCCGATCGTCCTCTCTACAACTATCCACGGCACGGAATGTACGTTCTTTACACACCAGTCGTCCTGTCGTGACGCCACCACCACTGGTTATGGTTGCTGGTATCACAGTCCCAAATCTGAAGCTTTGGGAAGAAAGCTGTCAGCCGCCGCACAACAGTCACATAATCGTCCGAAGAGTCCTATACTTACGTTGTTCATAACGTCGTAATTCCCGTCCCTTACATCTACACACTTGTTGTTTCCAGCCCAAGAAATCGCCCATTGGCCTTCCACAACTCCTGCATAATTCCACAACTGGTTCGCGTTTCCCTCGGAGCACGACCAGATCTGGAGAAAGTTCCCATTCGACGCGTCCCCACCAGGAACATCCAAACACTTCCCATCGAACGTCTTGATCTGGCCGGTCTTACCAGAATCGGGCATGACCCAAGTGATGTTGCCGTTGGGCATTTCCGGCGATCCATCGACGCAATACCCGAGGGACACTTTGGCTCCATCGTTGTTAGAAGCAGCAGTCAGGCATACAGAGGATATATGTGGGCGGATGCCTTGCGCAAGGAGCATGCAGCCATCATCGCTTTGGGCTTGGGCACTGGTGATCGTGAGGAAATTAGAGGCTGCAACAACAAGGAGTGTTTTGGTTTTGGGGTGCATTGTGCGCAATAGAATCACGGTGGGAGCTATGAGCGTCGGACTGGAGACTGATGAAGTTGTAGTTTTGGCTCATTGCTTTTATATCAAAGGGGGTATACGTATATTACTGCACAGATGGGTCGGGCGACAACGGGAGACATGCCTCCGAAACTGATTCATTTTTGCACAACAGTGAGGTCATCCCGTAACACGTTGATTAATATTGGTTCGAACTGGAGATGAAACTCATACGAAGCTTGATGTTGACCCTGAACTTGAGAGAAAGACTTGACTGCTCACCCGGCATGAGTTCATATTGGGCTTGAACGGAATAGTATAGCTTCGAACATGTATCGACGCAGCAGTTCACGGGCACCAACGCAATGAGGTCGGGTTGGAAGCCAAAGAGAACTACGGAGGGCTACCTGGGCTCACGGCAGAGGAGGTTATTAAATTGAGGCGGGTACAACCATCTCAACCAGTTCGTGATGGCATCATGAACACGGTGACTCATCGATATCTCACAGCTCCTAATCGAATAGGTACCGTCAAAAGTGGCCATGGAGCAGCCTTATCTCAATGAACAAATTATTAGAGTATATAAGCGGCTGATTCACTCACAACCCGATTAGTTGAAAGAAGGGATGAATCAAATTTCCTATCCTCGATCTTTCTTCTCCGTCATCGCCTCGCCGCCGTGAGCTCTCACGCACAGCACGAACTAGCGAGCACGCTTAGGTTTATATGTGCAATACTAACCCCATCTCTGAAGCCTTCACAGCGGAGATTAAGGCCGAACGATAGATGCTACTTACAACTATATTGATAGTTTGACTCCCTCGCCTGTATACATATCTTATTTGAATAGGAATAGGCTGTCCCAGCCTCTGGTTACATCAAGCTGTTGATATTGGTCTACTGTAACTGTTCAAATTTTGCAAGCGGCACACCCACCGGCCCCGCTCACCTGTTGGGTACTAGGCAGGCTAGAGTTCGACACTGCCAGAATCGGACCTTTCAGCCTATAGTCAACCTAAAACAGTAAGTTGTTGCAGCACAGTGACACACAAGTTACTAATTCTTAAACGTATAGGGAGAGATTCAAAAAGTAGAGCAACCCCGATTCCAAGCCGTAGATTGTAAGCACGGGACAGGTACTGCAGACTGGCAGCAAGTATACAAACAGCCCACCTTACAGCAAGAATAGTTTTATGCATTTTTCATGCGCGCGGAACACTATATTTTGCGACTTGACAACCAATATTCGCAGGATCAGTGACCAGCTCTCTTCAGTACGACTCGCAGCTCACCTATGAGACTAGTTAACAAGACATGTACAAAAAAGCTCCCAGAAGAGAAGCATAATCTCCTTACGCTCGGTTCAGGCCCCCGTTCCGGTGCCTCAAGGGCGTCCCGCCAAGACATGATGCAGAAAGCACCTAGCCGTTTCGAACCCACTCGCGAGTTGAGAACTGATAGATAAGTGGTAAACCTTTACCGAGATCGTTCAACAGGCAAAGAAGCTATGGAATAATAATCACCCGACGTCGTCTGCCCCCCAGCTAAGGCCGATTCGCGACGATCATCAGTGAGAAAGGCCCGAACATTTACATATATACGTGACGACTTTGATGTACGTATATATCGCCAGTCTGGTTCAATGAGACTGGAGCATCGTGAATGTAGTACTTAAAAGATGAGCTTAGGAGGATAAGGTCCATTACAATGCTACGGGATGCATTCTTATCATTATATCCAAATAGTTGGACAGAAAGAGACTCACTTTGCCGCCACCACGATGAGGTGAACAGTGGTATTTAAGACTCTGTTTTACGTTCAGGGTGGGCTCAGTGTGGGCTCAGTGAGTGAAGAAACTGGCCAAGAAACAAACAACTCACTCAAAGGATTATGAAGGTATCAATACGGGTCGACGTTGAGTCGTCGTCGAGATAACTCTTAACTGCTACCCGCTGAGGTTCCTTCCCTATCCAAGACTACAACGTACGTAACGAATACCATAGCAAAATTCACGGCGAGGCTGGCGGTCGCCAAGACAAATAGGCCAGCGATAAGAACGCAGTGGAGGAGAAATTGTGCTTGTCTACGTCGGATGATTATTGAAATGCACGTCGTGAAGAGAACCACATAGGTGCCTGGCGTCAGAAGTCCATATCACGAACACTCGCAGAGAAGGGTCGAACTGACTCACCGTATAAAAGAAAAGATGCCTGATTGATCGTAGGCAAGGTCAAAAAAAAACAGGCGGGACGTTTTCAGGATGGTTTGATCCCACTCACACGTTTTCTACACATATGGTACACTTCAATCGAGACTACACGTACATACGCCGAGAGAACCGTGCCACGCGGCATCGGGAGAACCCGAGATGTAACGCGCCGCTATATAGCAGAAGATCCTTCAAGTAACAATGCGTAAAAAAAAAGGAGTCGTGAAGAAGGGATGACTGATCAAGCATCTCCAAATTCACACTACCCCTCAGTATACGTAGGCGGGATATCGACCGCTTGTCTTGGTTGATTGTAGCGAACACCACTGTCCAGGTGCTGCCTTTGAGTGACCGGTGTCGAGTTGACCGCGTCCCTTTGGGCACTTTTTAAATCAGCCCAGTTTTGGCTAGTGCCAGCGGCACGGTTGGGCACAACCATGGGGCTACCCGGCGAGTCAGAACCCCCCTGACTTGAATTGGGGTGGTCTCGATAAGGGTCCCAAGTCCCCAACGCGGCTCCCGCTGTGAAGTCGCTATGTTGTCCCGTCGAGGGAGGACTGGCCACATCCGAAAAACCTCCTCTTAAGGACCCAGTATACGATCCGGAATATGTGGAGACGGGAGGTTGCCCGGAGAATGTCGAAGCGGGAGGCTGTCCACTGTACACCGAGACAGGAGGGTGAGTGGCGGAAGTAGAGTACATATTTTGAGGCTGGAATCCGTCGTGTTGACCATAACTGTTCTCATTCTTCCGTTTCTTCATGAAGAACCAAGTAGCAAGGGCAATAAGCGCCAAACCAAGAACTCCACCAACAACGCCTCCTGCAATTGCCCCAGTGTTGCTTTTGCTATCAAAATCTGACTGCCCATCACTTGAGCCGGATCCTCCGGATCCATTGCCACCTCCACCTCCAGCTGGCGGCGCCGAGTTTAGCTTGGTGCCCTCACTGGCTGTCACGTAGAAGTAGTCTATCGACAACCACTGCATGGGCTTTCCTGCGGGAACACCGGTGTACGTGAGGACCATTTCATGAGAGCCAGGATCGATATCAACAGCAGTGAACCACAGCTGGTGATACCAGCTCGTGCGATTGTTGGGAAGCCCAGGAACCGGTTTGCTCCCAGTGATATCGAAGGTGGTGTCCCCCTTATTATCAATGTAGTATCTGCCGGTGCAAGCTTCCCAGTCTTTGTCTGATCCTTCAATGAGTCCGTATAGCGATACAGATGTGCCTGCATTGAGCCAGTGTGAATCATGTATGAGAGCGTGAGAGACGAAGTGTGGAACGTACCATTGAATTTGAACGACGCGATTGCGCCTGTGGTACCCGTGCCATTGTAGAAACTAATGGACCTCCAAAGGCCGGTGCTGTTGTCGACCTGGATCGCAGGGTCGCTCGAGTCAAACTTCAACACCTCCTTCGAGAGGTCAGCGTCCGGAAGCGGGGTATACTCCACTTTGTCAAACCAAAACATCTGGGTGCCCGGGTCATCCAAAGTAACATTGACCGTAAGTGTGTGTCGTCCCCTCGAAAGCTTGCCCTGCTCGCATAACATGTTGTTCGTACGGTAGTAAATGTAAGGTACATACGCCATTGTCCTGATCGGACTTCCGTCGACCTGGCACGTCCACCTCGCAAGGGCGGTCACATTATCGCTGGTAACTCCCTCTGGTAGAGTGAATTTACGGTTGTCCTTTGCCCCCCGAACTTGGACGAACTCGCCTGAAAAAAAAAGAAAAAACTCTTTTGAGAATCTGGGAACCGAAAGTTGGCATGCGACGCACCTTCGAAATCAAAGCTAAAGCTCGCGGTGGCCGACGTGGTACCATGCATAGTGCCATTGTACGGTAATCCGAAGGCGGTGATATCGTCAAACGAATGGTTGTCGATCGCCCATTCTCCTTGGTTGTACTTGATTCTAGGATCCGTATCATCCACCACAACCCTTCGAGGGTAATCAAAGTCGGATGGAAAACTCATGAATGTGAAGGAGAGAAGGGCAGATGGCGTGGGGGAGGGACCAGGCGGGAATGATGATGATGGGGGGTGGGAGGGGAGACCGATGAGTTATGTCAGATGTTGTCAGCCCCATTTCAGTCTGAGTGTCCTCGTGACCTTCCGCTCTTCCTTTCATCAGATTTCCCAAAATGGTATTGGGCGTGCACTTCAGATGCAACATTCTGAACTCGAAGGGTGCCGCTCGCGTGGTACGCCTCGATAGAATGACATTTTAACGAAGGTGTGTATGATTATGGTCACGGACGAGTATGTACATACAGTACTCAATACCGACAAGGAAATGTAACGATTGAAATGAAAAAAACCCAGGTGTACTATGAAGGTGTGGCTTGTGATTGCGAGGCTGTTAACTGTGACAAAGTAGTGATCATCAGTGATGGTAGCGAGCGATCCGTGGTCTGGGTCCTGGGCTGTCCTGGGATCACCGTCAAAGGCATTTGATAACTGCGAGATCAGATTTCGAAGGCCGCCACTGTCTTTCGACTCATTGTTGCCCACGAGCCCTGGACCACGCCATGCTAAGATCATTCCTGCCAAGGAAGAACGTAGATGTGGAGAGGATATCTGAATTAATTAATGTCGTTATATCTGACTCTGCTGATATTCGGTTTGAGCTCGACCCAACCCTGTAGTGGGAATCTGGGAATTGCGTGCTGCCCTGATATCGTCCCGTAAGTTGCCATCACCATCATCCCCCACGCTCTTCTCTCCAAATGCTCAGTCCAGGCTGCTGGGTAAATTCGCTCCTGTCTGGTGCATCTCTGTGTTACCCATGTTTGTACCTCCAGTAGAAAGGGTATTATAGCCGATGACAATGACCAACTTGATTCACGCTGAGACTGAGAACAACTGATCATAAGTACACCAGACTCGAGGCAGTTGAATTTGACGATAGTTTACTCGAAGTTGCGGAGGGAATCTTTGATCTTCCGGGTGTCCCGACTTCCGTATCAAGAGAATGAGCAGTTATGAGAACCATCACCTTCTAGGTACATATCCCTATGGCCCCCCATCGACCCGCGAGCCAAACACAGACCTTCTCAATTATCAAGGCGAGCCCATGAATCGTTCAGCTCCCATGTAACTCTCCCTAGTCGTACAAGCTTGCTCGCCACGGCCAAGACATGATTCCCGAAGACATTGAAATCGCCAAATATCCCAGTACTGTTACATACACCTAAAACCTCCACAACGCACCACAACACATGATGACGAAAGATGAACGAGAGACGATGGCGCTACCAAAGATTTTGCCACCGCCCCAAGCACGCGAATTCGAAGGTATCTGTTCATATGGTCAGTACGCGCGTCCGTTTCCCTTTAACCCAAATGCGGCACTCACATATACTAAACGCCGGCCCACACTCACAATTCCTCCCCATTCTCACCTCTCCCGTAGGACAGTACTCAAACGGTGGGTGTCTATACCCAAAGTCGTCAAAGAAATGGAGTTTGTTTCGATCGGCGAAGAGAGCCAGAGCGATGCTGTGGATCGGGGCGTCTCCCCAACGCTATCGAGTGGAAATCGGGGGTCAGCGTTCGGTAGGGAGTGGCGAACTGGGACAGGGGATAGACGTACCTCGTAATAAAACCCGCCTTTGCGATCCAGGAACTCGAAAAAGTCGAGATAAGGCTTGCTTCTATAAAAATCGAGGTCGGCAATTTCGAAATTGCTCCAAACTAAATGTCACTCATTGTTTAGCTATACGGCATGGAAGGTCAGGAGGGAAGGTCGGTAGAGTACTGACAGTGACAGAAATTGAACGAATCGCCCTTGTTATCGCTCACGAAGCTCATTGCATTGTTCGGGGCGAGGTAGTATGGGTAACTCGTGGTGAACTCTGTTGTCGTGAAATTGTTGAGATTGAGCATATTGACGACAAAGCGTACGCGCCTTTCACAGCATCCCAGAGGGTAGACACGGTCTGCTGCCATTCGTGAAAGGTTATCGTAAAACCTACAAACAGAGCCGAAGTGCTAGCATGAAGAGGTCGAATGTCGGGATATATCGGACAGAAGACGGACCGTATATTTTATCGTGGACTCTCAAATACTCGAATGGGTCGTAGGTGATATCGCATGTATACGAGATATTCGGCCTATGTAGTGATTAGAGTGAGTAGGTTGGCACTGATCGAGTTCTGATGGCGTACTCGACACGCCAATAATACTTGTATGGTTGCATCAACGGATGCCGGAAGAAGAACTGTAAAAGGTAGCAAGGTAAGATTTCCTGTACCTTGAGTTTGGGACAAATACGCACGCCAGAGTTGAATCGACACATGTTCCTATACGGCACACTATCTAGAAGCCAGAAATGCAACGTCAGAACAAAATCCGGAGCACAGAAGATGCATAGGAGCACACCGGCATAAATTATTCTCTGATCCTGCAACTTCGTTCTTCCCTCCATGGCCTTCTCCTCGTCTATCCATTCCGGTGGGTACCAATCATCGTACGGTATTACACCGAACTCAACAGAGGAGGATGTTGCTTCCTTCACGCGACTAAAACACAAGTTACATCAGCCACTATGCGTCGACGCCGAGCGCACATGCGTACCTCTTAAACTCCTCGTCAAACTCGACCTCATTCAAGAATACCCAAGGGTAGCCAAACCGTTTGTTAAACCGCCTCTCCAACTGTTCTATACTCGACAACACGCCATCTATATCCGAGTTACGGGCGAGCATAAGAAGTGTAGCGTTCTCTTTCCCCTCTCCTGCGGGGACGAGTCGGGTGTGATTCGTGGCAGAGCTGATTTGGGCGGCGGGGGGCCGTGGAGGTCGAACATAGGGACGTATTGGCCGTGGGTCTCGTTCAGGGAATGGTTCTGGTTTGCCGTTGCCGATGAGGTTCGAGGCTTCATCTTCGTGGTTTTTGTTTTGATCCTGAGCAGGGAGGAAAGAGAGGTAGTCCTTCCATAGAGAATTCGTCGTGTAGAATACAACTGTAAGAAGGGTCTTAGGATCGTTTGGTTTGGTATGAGCGACTGGATGAGCATGAGTAGAGCTTGTACGACGCACCAGAATTATCCCAATCAATATAGTGACATGTCTTTGTCGGCCTCTGAGCATTCCAAGAGCCCAACCCTATTTGATGGTGATGGTAAGAGAGCAAGCCGCGAGCGCTTTGTCGTTGTCAACGATGCGACAACCATTCCATTTCTGTCACTAGGTCAGGAACCAATCAGCTACCGCCGACGTTAATATGACTCTCATATTCGCCCTTCGCTCGGTGGTCATATATGCACAATGATGGTCAACATAGGAGGTATAGGATAGTGTTAGCAAAGTTGGAGGAGATGAGATCAGGAAAGTCAGTAGAAGCAGTGACGAAGCTCGGATTTATTTAGCACCCTTCCGGCTCCGACGGCATTAGACCGGAGTCGGACGGACTCCCCGGATCAGATCCCCAGTACATTCAGGGTCCTTTGTACAGTAACCGATGATTCGGCACTCCCGATAAGTTGGTATCCAAATCTCAAAATTCTGCATTTCTTTAGCGACGGGGCGTTGGGACAGCAGACTGAAGTGTATGCTTTGTCTGAAATCTCGTCAAAAGCTCGTTCTGAAGGTCTCGCGTTCAATCCGCGGTATCCCCCTCCAATTTCACCCTGGCTTGACATTGCTTTTTGTGGTTTGAACCACCGACTCAACGGTGCCTTCATATGGAATCAAGTGAAGGGACGTCCACAAGGGAGAGAGCACACTGAATATTATGCTCACTCGTAAGTCATTACACTGTAGTCATTACCGTCGTCGATCTTCTAGTCGATCCGCGGTCGATTTCCCTTCTTCAACTTTCTTCTTTCAGCTGGGAGAAGATCATCAACAAGAACCTCAACTCAAGACGTATAATCGGACTTGACATCTTCTGATAATGGTCGACTGACTCCGGATCTAAAAGTCTAGCTATACACGGCCCTCCTTCGGGAGCCTCAGTTCGGATAGTGTGCAGGGACCACTGGTGAATGCACAAAGTTTGGTATGGCCGTGGTAATTAGCATCAAGAAAAGTGGGTAGGGTTCTATAATTCGCAAAACTACAACCATAGCATTATTAAATAAAAACATCACTGTTACAATTGAGGACGAGCAGAATCCAACCAAGCGGTATTGTTCAGATTTGAAGTAAAAGTCCCAGCTCATCATTGCGCTCACTGAGTTCGCCTTCCGTTTGCATCTGCATCCGCGGCATCATAAGTTGGTGGCATCTCGATCTCAGCCTCTAGTCTGGCGACTCTCTGCGACATCTCCTGGAATCGTGCCCGGAACTGAGGGGGTATCTCTTCCCCAGGTTCAGCGTCACGCGATGTCCCTGAAAGCGATTGAGTTGATGGTAAGCGGAGCGCTTCACCCAACTTATGATTCCTAGGTGTTGATATGAACTGCCTGGCGCTAACAAATCTCGACTTCTGGTTCGTGTTCGGGTAGTCCGAAGGCGACAGAGGTCGTGCTACGATGTCTTGACCGTGTTTCCCTGCCAAGTCACATCCGATAATGTTAGAAAGAATAGTGACTCGGGTTTTTACTAGAACGTACGGACCTTGTTTCCTTCTACGGATACACAAGAGAAGTGCAACGAAAATTATAGTAGCCAATAGAGCCCCGATCACACCGCCTACAATTGCTCCAGTATGATTGGAACCTTTGGAATCGGTACTTGAATTGCTAGTCGAGGTGGGAGGAACTTCATCTCCGGATCTAAGTCGTTATTAGTGATTACTATACTTTTGTTCGTTGGGAAGACAGGTCATACTCGGGTGCAGAGGATGGAGAGGAGGTGGGTTGGAATCCTTCGCTTCCACTCCCAGTGCCGGTGGATGTTTGTGCTGGCGACTCCGTTTGCGTTGCTTGCGAATTCGACGATTGTGTTTGTGACGGGAGCGAACCCTCATAGCCTGCGGGGATCTGGGCCTGAACTGTCTGTACGACGACTGTATGTGGGAGCAAACCAATTTGCAGGGCGTTTTCTCCGTTTGCCGCGTACCCACTCCACCCGTCCAGCCTGAACTCGCTGTCGCAGACGCCAATGATGAATGACTAGTCAAGTGGAAGACAAGAAGCCTTTACCCAGGTACCGTCGGGGTCATAGTATATGTGCCTTTCTTACGTTCACCAGCGTTGAACACCCGCCCTGTCAAGGAATTACTCCCGTAGAATGCCCCAAACTGGAGGTATGCTGAGGCTTGGTCGGAATTATCTCGACACCAAGTGAAGGAAAATGGTTGGGAAATAGTGACGGTGCTTGGGAGGGGTGTATCCAGCTCGAATGATCCCACTCGTGGTAACCATAAGAAGGCCGAGATCCATAGGCTAGCGAAGGTCATTTCTGTCAGTTTTTGGTATACCTCGAATGTTTGCTACTTACAGGAAGTACTGGAAGATCATACCACCTCTAAGGTTCAAAAGGAAATGTGGGGGTTGAGAGACTCGAAGCCTGGGGAGTGGTATGTATGAGACTATCGAGAATAAATGTCAAAGTGAACGTCCGATCATCGTAGCTGAGAAATCTTTAGCTTCCGAGGTGGTGCTGTCTCTATAACGAGAACTGATATATACTCACTGTTGTATAATCGAAGTGTTTCACCCGAGAAGATGATCATGGTGATGATCAACAGAGTTTTACAACTTGAGGTCCGAATATCTCCCGAG